>JAOQMR010000045.1:61991-75542 GCA_027563865.1 Erythroxylum pelleterianum
AAGTTACTTTAAGGGATAAAGGATCCTTCCAAGCTATCTCAAACTAATGGACCTTTGGGTGAATAACTCTAAACAGCTTGTAACAAGAACTCTTGGAAATTTTCATGGAGTTAGTGTGCAACCGAATTGTCTTATCCTCCTCACTTGATAAGACAATTGAATGCAAGGTAGCAAATTATTCAAGCTAGCAGCCCCTCAGAAATGGTAAGTCTAGGTGCCATTATGTATTATTGACTTAACTCCTGCTTGAATAGGAATTCTGGCAATCATGTGTCACAGCTCATTCCTGCTTTTGAAAAGGACTCAAATCACTCTAATTATCAAACCAAAACCATGTTAATTTACCACTTTCAATTAGTTTCTCCATCGAGTGGTAAGTATAGTCTCTCAATCTCAATGGTTGTTAAAAATTCCATGAGTTTTCTCTAGTTTAATCTAATTGCCAGAAGTTTTCCGATGGTTACCTTATGTTATATATAGAAAAAAAAAAGTTTGGTGAAAAAGATCTTGACATCTGAACTTGTGATGAACATGAAATACAAAGGGAAGTGCCTATCACCTTTCGAAACCCTCCCTGTAACCATCATCATATGATTCATCCCTTGTAATGTCTTGAAGAAACTGGTTTAGAGTATATAATATTCAAGAAACTGTGTTTTGTTGTTGTTGTTTCAGACATATCAGTTGGTTTTGTTCGGACAGGAAACCTTGATCCGATAGGAAGGTGTGGTCTTGTGTGGGGTGGACGAGGAATATGTATGATAAAGAAAGCAAATGGTTTATCAGTAGCTGGTGCATTCTATTACATAAATCTTTGAAGTCGATATCTCACAAAGTACGTAAGTAGACAATATGAAGAACCGTAGATTAAGAGAAGATGGATTGAAAATCATGTAATTTGGAATACCAAAAGAAGAGGACGATCGATGAATACAAATCAAATTCACAGACAGAGACCAAAAGAAGAGGACGATCGATGAATACGTATCAAATTCACAGACAGACACTTACGTAGGACATTAATCAAACAAGATGGAGTTTCATATTTATAAATATATATATATATCTGTAATCAAATTGGGATCTGCTTTAGATGAGATTAAAACATCATTTACCCTGTAACTAATCCCTTGCAGAAGCTGGCTTTCAATGAGAAAACTTGGATATTCCTGCACGTTTAATCATATACTTGTTGTATGAAAATGCATTGAATGATGAAGTCTGAAGATGATTAACTGGTGGCGTGGTCATGTATTTGGGTTTGGAACGCGTAAAAAGGAGACTTGAAGTTTGTATTACCGGCGCCGTCGCACTATCTTCTTGAGTTTGATTTCTTAAGATTCTGGAATGGCGGCCGGAGGAGGGAGAAGTTTAGTCCCATCCAATATTTGGGTTATGATTCTATGGGCTTTTCGTTGTAGTCAAATTCAAAGTTGGGCTGATCAATCAGGATCTGTAGTTCAGATCCTTCCCTTGTAGAAGATGACCAGCCAATTAGTCATTTTGATAAAAACAAGGTTTAGCTTTTCAGTTTCTTTTTAGTGATTTGGATTTACTTTTTGTTTGTGATTGAAACTTCATGGCTTGACCTCCAAGGGGACTGTTTTTGGAAAGTTCAGCTACGAAAACCTGTAGCTTTATGTAACGTGATGTGTGTGATTGTTGTTATCAATGTCTGGACTGAATAAAGATTCATTCTTTGAAGGCAAGACCAATTCTTTGTTTTTAGGCTGATCAGATATGGAACCGAGCAGAGAAAACAGAAAATGGTTTGAAAATCTTAAAAATGATTATATCATTTAACAGCCCATAATTCTAGTCTAATGATCTAAACAGCTTCAAAAGCGGCTCCAACACTTGCGGAAGAACAGGAAGTTGATGTTCTGTAGTAGATAGGAGTTACCCTTTGGTTCCAAGAAGTCGGAATTATTTTAATGGTACTAAACCAATCCCCTAAAAAATCAGTTCCTTACCTTAATTAGGACAACTTGTGACACATTCATAATTACTGGAGTCGATGTGTGTGATTATTGATTTCAATGTCTGAACTGAATAAATATTCAATCATTTAAGGTAAGGCCAACCCTTTGTTCTTAGTCTGATCAGATACGAAGACGGGCAGAGAAAACAGAAAATGGTTTGAAAACCTGAAAAAGATAGAATCTTTTAACAACCCATAATTCTAGTCTTACGTCGTACTCTATTCGCTTGCAAGTCCTTGTCTGAGTTGGATAATGATCTAAACAGCTTCAAGAACGGCTCCAATACTTGCGGAAGAACAGGGAGTCGATGTTCTGTGGTGGTTAATAGTTGGACTTTTAGTTCCAAGAAGTCGGGATTTTTTAACGAAACTAACCCTAAAGAACCAGTTCGTTACTTAATTAGGACAACTTTTGACACATATAAAATCCCGTATTTAGGATCCTACAACCTTAACACAATCGAAACCTTTAAGAACCCAAAACCTCTCTCTCTATCTCCCTCTGGTCACGAGATCTGACTGATTCGGTGATGGGTCCCTGGATTTATATTCTCTCACTTTCCTTGAGCTTCCTTCTCTTTCTCGCCCAATCTGCGCCGTCCATCTACGACCACCTGCAACGCAACGGCCTCCCGATTGGCCTCCTCCCGAAGGGCGTGACCGACTACTCCCTAGACCCTTCAACAGGCGAATTCCACATTAACCTAACTCAGCCCTGCAACGCCAAGTTCGAGAACTTGCTCCATTACGACTTCAACGTTTCTGGGCACTTATCGTTGGGCAAGATCGGAAATTTATCGGGTATGTCGCAACAGGAGCTGTTTATTTGGTTGCCTGTCAAGGGTATACGAGTCGATGTTCCTAGCTCTGGAGTTATTTACTTTGATGTTGGGGTTGCTGATAAGCAATTCTCTTCGTCTTTGTTTGAGAACCCTATTGAATGTAACGCTGCTGATCTTGGTGTTGAGCTCCTCAATTTACAAGGACTTGAAATGTTTAGGGTTTGTGTTCTTTTCCCTTTTCCTGCTCTGTTTCTCGGCTTGTTTCGTATAGCTTTGATTTGTTCTGGTAGATTTTGTGTTTCTGTGAGTAGATGGGAAATCGTCAATTTCATTGGGGGTTTGATCCTGTTTGGCTTGAATTACATAAAATTGTTTGCAAGTTATCGTCTTTAATTGATTTGGTAATGCCTGTTTAGTTTTTGGGACTGATTCTTTCACCTAATCAGCTTTTTACAGTGTTCAAAAAGAGTGTCCTTTTGTTTCAGTTTCCAGAGCATAATCAACTTCTGATTTCTGAATTCTTGCAAGGAAAATTGATTCCTTCCAGTTTCAGAAGATTTTGTGTGTGTTTGCTATGAAATTTTTTTGCAGTGACTAGCTTGGTATCTTATGTGTTTTGACCTGTTGAAATACTGAGAATCATCAATGGCCCTTCTTGTGTTAGGATTATACATGAGTTGAGTTTAGCTTAGACGATTCTGGTTTTTTCCACCTATCAATTCGTAATCTTCTCACACCATCTTGTAGCTCGATAATGCCGAAGAGATTATGAACCTAGTTCTCTGTAGCTTTTATGCACGTATATTATGATCTTCTGAAGATCTTTTAGGAGGACTCTGCTGGGATAGATGATCCCTTGTCACTTTCTGTAACATAGCTTTTTTGTTTTTTTTTGGTTTGTCAGAAACAATCTGATAAGCTTGCATTTGAAGATCGTCAAGGAGATGTCCTGAGGGCAGTTTCATAGAATGCAGATGCAGATATATTAAGAATGTCAGAGTCAATCAGCCTTTGGAATTGTATAATTTTACTTTTGGATGGAATACGAGGTTGAAGAATTGAATCAGTAGATGTTATGCTTCTTCTTCGGAGTGCCTGATTTCTGTGTCTGCATTAAGAAGTTTACCATTATGGTACAAGAAAATGGAGAAACAGGAAGTAATAAACGTTGATATTAGATGAAATGGGAAGGTAGCTACTGGGTTCCCATAATGTTTGGTTTAGTCAACTCGAGCTTGCCATCAGTTTACATCGAATGTATGTTCGTTTCGAGTTCCTTTTCAGATGGAGTGTCGGATTTTTGTGTTCTTGTAAATAGGAAGAACTGGTTTGGAGTTTGTATATTGCAGAAGCTAGTAAGTAATGTGTGTCTATTAAGTATGATGAGTTGCACTACAAATGGAATGATGTCTTGAAGCATCTTGTTAAAGGTTGTCTTGACCCCTTACTTTCTACTTTGTTTATAGTGGAGTGATATTAGATTACCTTTTCTGTGTCCTTTTTGCATATGAACACATCCAATGTATAATGAATGGCGTGCAAGTGAACAATACAAAAGCTCCTGTGCAACGGAACTCAGGCTTCTGAAACGCCAAGCAAGGTACTGTTACAGGCCATAACTCATCTCTTTCCAAGCTGTGGGATTCCAGGGCACTTAGTGTTCATGTTTAAATAGCACCGAACCTGTTTATAGACGTCGGAACCTTTGCCGTAAGGTAGAATAGAGGTAGGATATCAAGGTCGTCCACAGTCGCCTGTCGTGGACCCTTGGGGAGCCGTCGAAGGAACATATACTTCGAACCAGAAACGGTCTGACCAACCATGCAGTGCTTTGATTGGCTTCAACATTAGGCCACTGCAGTTCAGCGAAGGGCTTAGCAGGAATCCCTGTTTTTCTTAATTAAGTTACAAAGTGTCAAATTTTAATTTAATTTTCTAATTTACGCAATTTCTTTTTCTCTTAATATGGATTAGTTATAGCTTAACAAGTACTGCAAAGATGCTTCTGACAACCCGGAATAGCAATTTAATTCAGAATTTAACCGAGGTTCGATCAATCGTGACAAATATGAACTAGGTGAATACTTCAGGTATAACTAGAGCGAAAATCATTAAGCTGGAAACTATCTGATCAATCCGGGCGAATTACGCAAATCTACTCGAACCGACTCCATCACAAGCAAGGGCTAAAATGTAAACATAGTAACACCATACCTCTCAAAACATCAAACTCCTAAATCTATCAAGCAGATGCAGACCTACAATATTAGTGGATACTTTCAGTCATCTGAAAGAAAAACAGAGTAACATGAAGGGCCACGCTTCCCTTCCCTAAAGTTCACAGATATTAGCAGGGACTACAGTTTCTCATACTCGACAGCTCAACAGCAACAACTCTAGTAACGATCATAGCGCCTGCAAAACATAGAAAACATTGGCATCTTATCAAGATCAAACTGTTCCTGTATCTCATAAAGTTGGCAAAAGGTATAAGGAAATGTGGCAAGGGGAATCTTAGAAACATAATTCAGGAACATAAGAAGTTATTGACCTCCAAAGTGCAGATTATTCAAGTCTCAAGATTATTTTTGATTGAGTATAAAACAGGAAAAACAAAATTCTAAAACCTAACGACTTCTTCCAAATGGTAAAACAATGAAAACTCCAATACTTCAATTGAGATGATCTTTGTATAGAATTCACTGCAAATAGTTGAACCAAATTATTTAAACACCAGAACGGTACAAATTAAAGTGCCATCAAGAATCACTATATAGCTATACATCACCATTATATGGAAGGTAAAACAGAATCATAACTATTACAAATAACATGTATAAGAACTTGTCAACTGAATGGATATATGGACGAGCTACCTGTGGCGATCATAATCCCTTGAACGTTCCCTGGACCGAGAGCGAGATCTGTTACGACTTCTGGAATCATAACTACGGGAGTGATCTGAATCTCTAATACGTTCTCTATCATATCCTCGATCTCGATCATAGTGCCTGTCACGATCTCTGCTCCGTTGGTCATAATCCCTTCCTTGATCACGGCTCCCTCCACGAGAGCGATCTCTACTGGATTCTCTTTCACGATCTCTACTTCGCTCTTTTGATCTGGAAGACACTAATTTAGTGACACACAATGACAAAGACATAAAATGAAAGATTTCAGGCACGCATACCCAAACAATAATACCTTCGATCATCATGACGGTCACCTTTTCGAAGCCTGTTTCTCTCTTCCTGACAAATTGTCAGAAATAACTACTGAAAAAGCATGCTTTAAATGGTACAAAGTAAAGTTCCAGTTGACTAATGCTAACAAAAAGGTCATAAAAATATTATGGCATTCTTGAGTAGGCATCCTTAAAAAACCATAAACCAACAAATTGATAGGGGTCCATCTTGAAGAGCACAAAACTATGCCATTGAATTCTTGGCATTCAGTCACCATAAAAACAATTCCAAGACATCTTAGAATCACAGACTTGACCACCTACCTTTCCCTTACCATAAAATACAGCCATCAAGGTTGCTTATGAATACAGGAAGCCAAGAGCTCAGAAAAAAAAACTCAGATGTAATAAAGCAGGACTAATCTATTATAAGTTCGCAATCTTCTCCTAAAATTGATTGACAATATTTTTCGATATCTCCAGCCACAATTATTCAACTTAGACATTTTTGACAGATGAAAATCCCAACAGCTAGATCACGCCAATGATAAACCATCATTATAATTTTCAAAACCAATCATGCTGTAATCCAGTTGCAATAAGAATCTCAGCAGACTCTTTAAGACAACTTAATACACTATATGTACGAGTACATATAATTTTGACAAGATATCATACTGGAAAGGATACCTTATTTAAGGCCATAATGCTTACGGTCTACAAAGACTTTTTAAGTTATTCACAGATTATCAAAAGAATAAGTATGCTTCTACTCCAAGGTAAGAAAAACTCACAGCTCGAATACTAACTGAGAATCTTTATAGATGAATCATGAATGTGACATTATACCAGCACCTGAACCAACATATTGAGAATACCAACTTAAAGACATCTTGATAATATGACATCAAATAATTAAATTTCTGTCATTAATGCCCACATATTTTCTTGAGTTTTAGACACTATTTGAGACTTTCGAACTTCTATCATCCTTGGCATTAGGAAACCAAAGTGGAGTTTGCATGAATTTGGTATTCACTCTACCCTGAACACATTTCTATTCATTTTATTACTTTCCACAGAAAAAATTAAGCAAAGAAAACCAAGCATCACAAACTACTATCATACCTGAAGTTCTGCCAGTTTCTCCCGAATTTGCATGTATCCTAAGTGAAGCTTCCCACCAAAATGATCTGCTAAACGTCGATCACTGAAAACAGAAAATTATCAAAATTTTTACCATACTCCAGCAAAAAGAATGCAAAAACAGGATAATGACCATAGCTATCTAACTACATTACAATCTACAGTATATGAAACAAAATAAAACGCACATTCTTTAGCTGCAAAAGTTATCCTCGTAAAACTGGGCCCAAAAGCCTGCTGGTAACAAGGTATAATAGTCGGGTCAAATGCAGAACCACTTGAAACCCTAATACCACTTGATTCCCACTGAAAATCTTGAAGAGGAATATAACAATAGATGAAGAGATCAAAATTATACCTGTCGTATACGCTCAAAAATGCTCCGCAGATGTCACAAACACGTAACTTTTGATCTGTCTGAAATACAAAAGATGGATAAAATTAGGAAGATATATTATTAAAGACAGAAAAAGTTGGGTACATAACTGGAAAGTTGGAATCCCAAACTTCTACTGACACCAAGTAACAAGACATTCGTGGTCTGAGATTCTGTGCATTCGTCTATTAGAAGTTAACTGATAAATCTCTCATTTAAGTTATTAATTAAGTACTAAGGTAAGAATTCAGCTTAGAATTCTATGGAAAAATGCTTATTCTCCACTCCGCAGGCACAACATGCCACAAGTTGTTACAGGATAGTGCATGCCCTTGGTAGGTTATAATCTAATCTTAGTTTTGGTTTCAATGAACCCATCCCTCTAAACAAGGAAAGAAAAAACCATCACGACTCATATGAGAAGACTCACAATGCGCACATCAGCAGCAGTATACTTGGAGGAATCAGCGGGAGGCTCTTGTCTGGCAGGTAGCTAGAAAGAACGGGAGGACAGTCAGATATGATAAGAAAAATAAGCCAAAGTCATATCAAGAAAAGGAAGGACAAAAAGGAAACTGTGTAATATAAAAAACAAAGCACAACTGCTAAACCAACCAGAACCAAGATATTCAAACCTTCTTAAGTGCTTCAGCTTCTTCTAATGCTTTTTGAGCCTCATCTACCATTCCTTGCTCACCTAAACAATGAAAGTAATAATAAGAGCAACACAAAGGGGCACAAAGAGTGTCACAAAAGTGTAAGTAGGTGGTGCATACAAAAGAATGAGACTAAGAACAGTCTACTGCCTACTCCATTGTTAGCACATGGAAATGATGTACAAAACATGTCCTGTGCAATGATGTACAAAACATGTCCATGATCGATCATGTTATCAGATAAAAAAATCTAATTCGCAGAAGTTCATCAGAAAATTCCATAGCATCCTACCAAATAGGAACATAGGAAAGAAAATGTGAAAATATGATACTTTTGTGATGTGAGGACGATAAAGAAATCAATGGACAAGGAATAGCAACAGGAAATTATAACTCATAACTATGCAATTAAAATGTTTGCAAGTGAACTTCTTACCCAGTTCCTCTGCTTTCTTCAGCTTCTCATTTATCATTTCCTGGGTACGTGCATCAAGAGCGGGCACAGGTGCCACTCCTGGTGCTGTTGGCAGGGGTTGAGGTAAGGATGCTCTATCTTTGTTGAAGGCCTCCAAAAGAAGTGCAGACTGCCACAATTGTCACAAGCTTGGTTAAGCATATGTTACACAGCCTTAAAAATCATACTCTATGTCAAGGATAAGGAAATTTCGAACAAAACCAGCACTTGCATGTTATATAAATAGGTATTCCATACCTGCTTTTCTGCTCTCTCAGTTCTAAGCTTTTCAACTTCTTCAAGAGCTTGGATCTTAAAATCAGTCTTACCCTCGAGATCTGCCATAGACATATTATAAACAATAAAAACCAATGCAGGCATTTATTTCCAACTTGACCACAAAGTATAAAATAAGAAACAAAAGCAAATTAAAGAGACTCCAACCAGGCACATCTGCATTTATCTGTATATCTTCAAAAAAAGAAGGCAGAAAGGATGACAACATAAAAGTGGAAAAAAGAAAAAAAGCATTGACGTCATCTAATATTGAACCTGTATAATCTGCAAAGACAACAAGGTTTGTACAAGTACAAATTCCCATCTAAAACAGAGCAAACAAGTGCTAGTCAGTTGGAAACTTACCATGTTTATCAACATCTTTCAACTTTTGTTTGATCAGCTTTGAAAGTTCAATCACCTCAGGAGTCTACAATTACAAGCCCGAGTAAGAAATGGGTATCCAGGAATAAGCAGCAAGAAGAAGTAGAAAAGAAATTGAGACAAGTAATGACCTGAGTGACCTCAGAGACAGAAATGGCAATGGCAGCCTTAGCATCCTCCTCATTCTCAAGACGCTTAAGAGCTCTAGCGATCTTCTTATCACACTCAACAATAAGCCTATCAATAACATCCTCCAACTCTCTATCATAGTTATCAGTACCCTTTGCCCTTGCTTCTTCGTATCTAAGATACGATTAGATTAATACAAAACTCGGAGACAGCTAATCAGTTCAAAAAAGAACAAAAAGCTTGCGAAAAGCATACTCTTTTCTGAGGTGCAAGGAATGAACTTTAGGGCAAGGTCCCATATCCATTTTCTGCAAAAAAGAAGAAGTGATTATCACACTGAATGGAACCGATAAGAAAAGAATTGAGGGTTAGGCGTCGTACTGTTAATTGGAAGAGGTCGTGAGGGCAAAGGCCGACCAAGTACATGCGACACACGTCGCGATCGTAATACTTCCGATTGACCTCGCGGACGTCGCCGTTCCGATTCGCTCCCATCAGAACATCCAGTTGTTTCCGCATGGCATCCATCTTTCTATTTCTCTCTCAAGAACCCACACACTCCTCTACGCCTGTGTCTGTATCACTTCGATTGTAGGGTTTGTCTGTTTGGGAGATGAGATGAGATGAGAGACGAGAAAGACACCCGAGTCGACTCCATTTGTATACATATTACATACATACCCTTGTATCTTCACTTGGATAAGCCCAGT
Source organism: Erythroxylum pelleterianum (assembly GCA_027563865.1). Taxonomy (NCBI): domain Eukaryota; kingdom Viridiplantae; phylum Streptophyta; class Magnoliopsida; order Malpighiales; family Erythroxylaceae; genus Erythroxylum; species Erythroxylum pelleterianum. Next base: position 72,070 of record JAOQMR010000045.1, read on the forward strand.
TGTTTCCTTGAGCCCAACTGTTTCCCTGAGCCCAATCTCAACACACCCAATATAAAAGTCAGACACGACGACGATACGGTCTGGTGGTGGATTGGTGATATCAATTCTTGCTCCGTGAGATGGTGATGGTGAAGAAGGAGATGTTATTGGTGTTCGTGTTTGCGTTGTTAAGTTCCTCATTTTTTGTGTACGGTTTCCATTCCGATGAACTTGTTGACGACGAGGAGTTTGGACTTGAGGGAGGCGTTAAACTCACTCGCTCACAATACCAAGCTTCGTCTCCTCCGCCTCCGACCCCAAGGACTAAGTATTCGTCGGATCACTCGGACTCGGATTCAAAGATCCAATTTTCTCTAGACCATGCCTTTGGTGACTCTGATTTTGTTCCTGCCGGTACTTTCTCTGCTCGCCTCAAGACTTTGCATCATGGTGGCCAGGTTCTTATCTTTAGCTTCTTAAAAAGTTCCTTTCTTTTTGTATTAAAACCAACAAATGAAGGTTAAAATTTCTCGCTATTACCTCCATTGATTCTGGAACTGACACCTAACTGAACTCTGCTTCCTATAGACACTCACAAAGCTGCGATTTTCAAGAAGTGTTTTTACCGATCTAGACAAGCAGAATTTTGAAGTAAGTCGCTCCTTTCCATCCCTCTCCCCCAGTTTATACTGTTCTGTGTTTTACTTTGGGACTCTTCGTGTAACCATTCCTCTAAGATCTGGACTGTTTAACTTTTTGCAGAAGCTACTGAATGATGATGACTTTTATAGAATAAGGTTGCCATCCAATGTTTTGAGCGCTCCTGGGAAGGATTATGTTGTCTCGTCTGTCAAAGCTGTAAGCTTTTTCGAATACATGCCCTTCTTGTGTTGATTTGATCACTGCTTGTGCTTATAAGGTAGGCAGATTAATGGATAATATGTACCAGTAGATTCACACGCCACCATTTTTAGCTCTTGTGCTTTTAGGGTTGAATAATTTCTGATCTAATATTCATTATACCAATTTATTTTTGGCCTTCTTTCCCATGTCATTATGGTCTGAACTCTGAAGGCTTACTTTATGGAGACATCCAGCAACGGTTCTATAGAATTTTAACTTGAATACTAGTGCCAAGGAAATCAAGAGGGTTTCTGAGCTGGCTTATGTAATCAAAGCAACGCTACATCTATACATGCTTATATATCACTTTTTCTTATATATAACTTCGGCTTATATGTAACTTGTACCATTTTAATGGACCATGAATCCATATGGTACTAACTTCCTTTTCCTTCTACAACAGAGATGTCTTCCACGCGGGAATTTGGATGAGCTTTTTGTTATAAACATGGTAATATTCCACTTAAGTCACTAATGCTTTTCTGCTTTGTCTTTCAATTATGTCAGTTCTCTTTCAATGTTTAGGTCAGTTTAACAGTGGGTTATCTATGACTATTTTACTTTGAAGTTTAATTGTTAAGGTTATTCACAACATGTGCTGAGGCTTTTGTGTTTCTAGGGTTCAGTTTTGTGATTTCACCAATGTCAGGTGAAGAGTTCAATGTAATTAACCTCCTCATTTTAACATTTTTATGGTCACTGGGGTTGCATGTCGTGGAAATAAAATATTCAGATGATATAGCATCTTTTCCATGATCTTTGTGGTCATTGCTAGCAGCGGTAGTGGTAGTGCCAGTGGTGAGGTTTTCCATTCATCAGTTTAGAGGTCTTATTAAATCAACTTATTGGTTCCGACCTTGTACTGTGGTATTCCTGTAGGATATGGCCCACCTCCAAATTAAAATCTCCAAAATTTTGAAATGGCTCGATGGAAACATGGGATTGCGATTGGTCCTTGATTTACATTTGGACACTTTTATAGCCGTAGTCTTCTGGCTTTGTTTATTCTCCCATTATCTTTGTGTCTTCATTTTCTTGTCAGGATGGTGCTAATGTATTGGCTGTCAACTATGGTGCCCCCGGAGCTTGCCCTTATCCTCGACAAATGAAAATTGTAAGCTAATCTTTTGTCTTGGTTTTTGATATTCTCATATGGTTTCGTCTTACTTGGTACTTTAATCATGGGGTTTCTATCCATTTGTGATGACAGAAATTTCAAGTTCTGATCACAGTTGGTCTTTATGAGGAACATATTAAGTTTATATCCCTTTCGTAGGGTAGCTCTTATATGTTTGTTTCTTTCTCTTGATTTAGCCTACCAAATGGTCATTCAACTCACATGCTGTTCTAAAGACTGGGGAACAAGCAGCAAGGTAAGATAATGTATTTGTCACTTATGTTTTGCTCTACATGTTGCCAATTCTCTACCCCACACTCTCTTCCTTACTTTGGAAGACTATACAATGGCATCTCTTAGGTGTGTATAACCCATTTGTTCATGAGTAGAGAATAGAGTTTTTGCTTCTGCTGAAGGGAGACTTTTAATGCCAAGAACAATAGACCTTTAAATAAGGCCATGGTCAATGTCTTGCATCAATTAAAGGCCTTTCCTTCTGCTTTTGCCATTTAACATATTTGTGCTATTCCTGAGATCTTTGTTCATAATGACTACCTATCTACTTGCAGAACTCCACTGTTTGCCGAGAGTAGCCTTGCTGCAGAAAATGGGGAAGTTGAAGGTGTACAACCACCAGAAAGATCATTCTGGGCTAAATATGTGAGTGTTCAACTAGTTAATTGTTCTTTACAAACTGCATATATTTATGGATACATGCTACTTCTCAAACCTTACTTCAGAAAGTATTGGATATATATGCTGCAATTTCACTTTGAAAATATTATGAATATCTTAATCCTGAGGAATAACACCATTTACGTAATGCTCTGACGGACATGCATGTATAAATCTGGCATCTTGTGTGTCTATATATATTGACGCTCAATGGCTTTGTTGCAGTGGATGTACTTGATCCCCCTTGGACTCATAGTGATGAATGCTATAACTCAAGCAATGAACATGCCTGAGGAGCAAGTTGCTGGTCAGTCAGGTTCCCAACCAGGGGCGGTAGGTCAGCGTGGGCCAAGTTCTGCTGTGCGAAGAAGATGATGATTATTCTTAATTATGTCCTTGCGTTGGTGTGCCAAGAGAGGATTGAGTTTTGTCATTAACAGCATAGGGATTGTGACACTCGACCCGAAATGTGGCTGGTGTGTTGTAAAGTTCTATTGATGATTAAATTCATAGGAACGCATGGCATGTAGTGGACATATATTGGCCAAACGTTTGTGGACAGGAATACCTGAAAGCTATTTCATTTGGCAGAACTATGTTAAATTCCTTGCACAATATGATGCTGTCTCAAACTGAAGTTCATGTCAATTTTGTCATAGCATTCACGTCGCTCAAGTTTATTTAAAGCTCATAATGGTGAATCCTTTGAGAAGGGCAAGATTTGAAGGCATTGGATTTTTTTTTTCACCTTTCATCAGCAGCAGCAGTATTATTATTATTATTATCTTTCCTTTTTCTT
>JAOQMR010000045.1:116849-133052 GCA_027563865.1 Erythroxylum pelleterianum
TTACCATGCTCATTAATTACTTAGCTAACTTCATTTAATATCATATGCTAATTAATGCTAACACAATTAATTAATTAGGTTAATTATGCTTAATTAAATAAAAAAATTTCGGGGCTAATAAGAAAAAAGTAACTCACCAGAAGAGTCAGCAATTCGTAATGTCAATGATACAGTGTTGTCATCATTCTTTTCCCCTCTCAACCTAAAATCATTATTCTTATGTGCTCTCTGGAATTCTAAAACAGGCCAACTTGAGCTATCATTTTTGCTTCCATCATTTGCACTTAAACAAATCTGCTTAACGTCAGTATCCATGTCCATGGAAAGAGGACCAGAGTTTGATAAACTCACAGATCTGGGATGCTTTTTAGGCAATAGCAAGGGATCACAAAATGGTTCCATGGAATTCTCAGGTTAGAGGAAAGAATCTTTATGAAGCTCATTGGCAAGCAACCTCTCAGAAGCTGGAGTCAAACATTTTTCAATGAAGTCCTTCATTTGTGGATCGCTCACCTTATTTAAGGAAGTAGGTTTGATGCCCTGAAGAAAATGAAGAACACATTAACAAATCAAGAAGATGCTTGTATATAAAGATCCACGTAATTGATCATGTTACTAGAAGCTCTAGATGAATACTTACAAAGGTAACCTTCTTGAATATTTGAGCTGGATTATTACATTCATAGTATGGATACTCAAATGTGACCATTTCCAACATGCACATGCCAAAAGAATATATGTCAACAAGTTCATTATATTCCTCTTCATAAAGCTTCAGAGCTATTAATTCAGGAGTTCCTAAAGAAAAACGTTCAGTACTTCCAGAAAAATTATTTTATCAATAAGAACCCCAATATAGAAACTAAAAATAATAAACCCCCAATACAGAAAAACTGCAACCCAACATTGTAACTCGTAACCAACCATAACCAATAAAACATCAAACTTTTATTATCTATCGTCAAAAATTTCCCAAAACTTATCGCGGAAAAATAAGCAAGCATTTACACACTAACAAGTATGATAACCAAACATCTCTAACCTTTGTGCCCCTGAATTCAATATATGCAGACTCACAGACGTCATCCAAGAACTTCCTATAATGAATATTTCAAAATATGATAGAACCATAATCCTACTCTCGGTGGAAACATGTTTCCAAGTGATCTAGAAAGGCAAAAGCGATTAGGAAGGCAAAAAGCACAAACAGAGAAATAGAGATGAATAATGATCACCGAGGGTGAAATAAATCTCCGCCCAGCCACAAAAACATTAATTTACCTTACAAGCTACAAGAAGTTTCATTCTTTTGGAGCACAACCTCAAAAGTTTATGGAAACAGACACTTAAACTCCATAATCCCTTGGATTTGACAAAACAGAGCACTGTCAAGAAGAAACCCTAACCTTTCCATCCTCAAACTTAGCTTAACATGTCCAGTACACTTCTTAGACACATATCCAACAAACCCAAGCTCAACTTTACAAGGAACCCTAAGCCTAAGTTCCTTGGCTGCCCTCCAGAGCCTCCTCGCCGTGTCCCTCCCCTGTTAAATATGACACGTTGAAGTAGAAAAAAAATAAAAGCAGTTTAGTAACATACATGGAGAAAAGAGAGAAGATCTGTGGAACTCCGATGCAATGGTTTCATCGATTCCAACAGGGAACCCTCATTGCTCGTTGAAGAACTAAACAAAGATGACGATGTTACCGGCGCGGGCATTACGGATGACCAAGGCACCACCTTGAGAAGAAACTTGAGAAAAACCAAAGATTGGTAGAAGAAGATCCCTAAGAACGGGAAGAAAAAGAAGAGCACGAGCTGCTGCAACTCCAGATATTCCACCCCCTTTCGGTGTTTGGCATTAAGCAGTTTAGAAACGTTGGCCTTCTTGTTCATATTTACAATCTCCCTCTTCTCTGGTTAATAGCGAAAGGTTAATAGTGAATAGATCCACACGACTTTCAAGTTGCTTAGATGGAGAGTGCTCCATTGACTAACCAAACGACTTGTCTTTATTTCCAGAGGAAGTAAAAGATAGTTAAAATGAGAGATTTTAATTATTTTTAAAATTATATTATAAATTGGATTTTTTATTACAAAAAATAATAATAGGCAAAGTGAAGCACCCATTTTAAGGAACGTACATACATGTGTAGATGAGATGAGCTGGAACAGAGTTGGAACAACACAAGTAGCACAGGTGATTTCATTTTCTATTTTAGTATTACTGATTCCACATTTGAATAAGAAATACAGTGTCATATGAGAGAAATACCATTCTATCCCTTCCCCATAACTTCATCATCTAACTTGCTATTCACAATAGACTTAAGACCTTTAATTGACTCCATTACCTTAATAATTAAATCTCACAATAATCATTCTCTTTGTTTATTCAACTAGTCATTTGTTATTAAGCTTATGAAAATGCAATACCTTCTAATAGATACACACATTCATATGATTTAATCTTCTTTCTCCTTTCTATTTAAAATAATATTTAACATTTAAGTCTACTCAATTTAGTCCGCCAAAAATAAAAGAACTTTTAAAAAAACACCCCCACAAATTACAAAATCACTTCTAACCAACTCAAACAATCATAACCTTACACCCTAATTATTCTAAAATTAAAACTTGTGATCTCACAATTTAGCAACCTCTCCCCCTTTCTTTTTTTTATTATTTTCTTTCATGAAAAAGGAAAGTAGACACTAACTAATTGAATTTTTATTGAAAAATGTAATATTCTAACCCCTAATTTGGGGCGTTACAACAAAAGTTTTCGTCATAATAAGTACGTAGGCTTTTAATAACAAAACTTAGTGACAAAAGAAAATTTGACAATATTAATATATTAATAGTGACAATTTAACTGTGAAGGTGCTAAATTGTCACAATTTCCATTGTATTAGTGACACAAAAATAAATCATCACAGTTAATCCAAACAATAGTATCAATCAATTGTTTTATCACAAAAACCTCATATATGTGACGAAATAATACTTAGGCACAAAAAAATTGTCACTAAATTACAAATTGTAGTGACCATAGTTATAGTTTGGTGATTGTGACAATATTAAATAGACATTAATTAATTGAATATTTATTGACCAAAGTTTTCGTCACAACAAGTAAAATATTGTGTGACGATAAACCGTTTCGTCATAACAAGAAAAAAATATTAGTAACCAAACTAAGTTTTGTTACAACAAATAGAAAATATTAGTTACCAGCATATGTTTTGTCACAATTACAATTAATTCCCGCCAAAATTATTTTGGTGTCAAATTTCATAGGCTTTTAGTGACAAAATAAAATTTAACACTATTAATATATTAATAGTGAAAATTTAACTGTGAAAGATACTAAATTGCTACAATTACCGTTGTATTAGTGACAAAAAATAAATCATCACAGTTAATCCAAATAATAGTGTCAATCAATTGTCTTGTCACAAAAAACCTCGTATTTGTGATGAAACAATAGTTAGTCACCAAAAAATTGTTACTAAATTACGAATAATTGTGACCGTAGTTATAGTTCGGTTATTATGACAATATAAAGTAGACACTAATTAATTGAATATTTATTGACAAAATTTTTTGTCACAACAAGTAAAATATTGTGTGACGATTAACCATTTCATAACAAAAAGAAAAAAATATTAGTGACCAAACTATGTTTGTCAAACAAATAGAAAATATTAGTTACTAATGTATGTTTTGTCACAATTATAATTTATTCCCGCTAAAATTATTTTGGCGCCAAATTGCATAGGCTTTTAATGGCAAAAATTAGTGATAAAAGAAAAGTTGTCACTATTAATATATTAATAATGACAACTTAATTGTGAAAGATACTAAATTGTCATAATTACTATTGTATTAATAACAAAAAAATAAATCATCACAGTTAATCCAAACAATAGTGTCAATCAATTGTCTTGTCACAAAAAATCTCGTATTTGTGACGAAACAATAGTTAGTCACAAAAAAATTGTCACTAAATGTCTTAACTCTTATAGTGGCTGCTTGGGTTCGACGGACACATCCCAGAACTCGTCTAACAACAACTTCATATCAAGCGGCACCTCCTTATAACCCTCATTTAGGCTTTTTAGCAAACACATGGCATAGAAGGTACGTTCTTGGCATTTTCCGCCCACAATCTCATGGTATTTTACTGGTTCAATTGGCTTTTGAGGAATTCCCTGCAATTTATGATGTTGTCCATTCCACACAATGGTCAGTTCTATTTTTTTCCAATCACTCAACACATAACCCAACTGTTGGAGCTAGTGAACTCCTAATATGATATCGAAGCCAGATATGGTAGGGGATACAGAGTCAAGGAAAAAGGAGTATCTTGCATTTCCATGGTTACGTTGTCAAACCTTCCACTACACTACAAAGAAGATCCATTAACAACCTTGACCTGGAAGGGTTTAGTGGGTATGGTCGGCAGCTATAATGATTCGACTACCTTTTTACTGACAAAATTGTGTGTCGAGCCACTGTCAGCAGGAGCTATAAAATTACGATCTCCAATTCGAGCTACAGCCCGCATAGTTTATGTTGTAGGCTAACTTGTTAAGGTATGGAGAGAGATTTCGAGATCACCCTCTTCTTCTTGCTTAACTGCATCATCCTCTCCATCGTTGAATGGCTCACCTTCAAGCAGAAAAAGTTGCACTTGTTTGCACTTATGGCTAGGTGTAAATCGTTTGTCGCAGTTGAAACATAACCCTTGTGCCCTTCTCCTCTGCATCTCTTCCTACGACATTCATTTATGATCGTCAATGGTTTAAATTTAGGAGTAGAGAATTCAAGTGGTGGCTTAACAGGGTCTTTCCATTTTCCTCTGTCTAGCCAGCTGCTCATCCCTTATCCTAGCCAAGCTAATTGCCTCTTTCAAGGACTTTTGCCTAAACAACTAAATCCCATCTACAATTTCAGTTTTAAGCCCACCAATGAATGTCCCAATTAAGGCTTTTTGTGTCCACCATTGAACCTTATTGCCTATTTTTTAAATCTCGCGTTGGTACTCTTATAACGATCCCATTTGTCAAAATTTTGACAATACCTCATCAAAATCTTCACATTCTGTCAGTTCAAACCAAGCCTACAGCTCTACTTGAAAATCTTCCCAAGTCACTTATCACCCTTCGTCATGATAGGTCTTGCTAATCCATTGCCACCACTAATTCACTTCTCCCTCGAGATAAAAGGAGGCTAACGAGACCTTTTGCACTTCTGGCATCTCTCGATACTCAAAGAATTGATTGGCTCGACCAAACCACTATGTGAGATCATCTCCGAAAAACTACGGAAACTTTAGCTTAGTCATTTTAGAGGGGATTAGTTGACTCCCCTCTTTTAAATTTCACTTGGTTCCTTGATGGTTATGTTCTTGGCGGGCCTAAGAATTGCTGTTGGACCCCTCCTTTTGTGAATATCATCACATCAGTCAACTTAGCAATTGTTTCCTCCATGAGGTGGAGTTTGTCAGCAATGCCTTGCTCCATCCGACTAATCCCATCTTGCAAATTGCCCATGCTAACTTTGAGGTTTTCAATTTGTTCCTTGTTCGTAGACATGACTCTGATACCAATTGATAAAGTCCCAATCGAAGTTATATCTACAAAAATTAAACAATTACATGAACAAGTATGTTTCTGCTCTTGGTGGGAAACCAACCAATAACTTTTCAAATTTTATACTGATTGTCCAAAACAACAGATGAAAGAGTCTTAAATACAACCAATAAAAGATGATAAGTAATGGTCCACAACTACTCTACTTATATGGACCGATTCCTAAGCAAGCATGATCAAATAAGGGAATATAACTAAATAATGAAAACATGACTAAATAATGAATTCAGTTGCTTTAAACACGTCTGCCACTACTCCAAAAATCTCAGATTTGGTTTAGGAATTCTCAAGGATCTTCTTGGCTCAACATGCTTTTTTAGGCAGCTCACCTCCAAAAGAAGATAAAAATGGTAAAAGATGGGACCTTTTGGGTTTTCTATTTAGTTTCTTGTTAGCCACAATCATGTAACTATGTGAATTTAACTTATTGGGAAGGTTTCTGATATAAGGTGTGGCTAGTCAATTACATGAACTTTGGAGTTTAATGTCCTACTCCCCTTCCTATATCTTAGAATGATCTGGGACATTTTCATTCCTTTGAAGCATCTTTCTAGTTCTGATCAATAATGCAAATAGTTTGAAAGTCATGCATTCCTCAGGTGGTACAATCAGCACCAACTAACTTAACTTTTCAGTGTTAGCCAACATGTTGTTATATTCTTTTATTTGAGTTCTTTGAGCTATTAACTTATAGCAACCTTATAAGCTATGAACCATTAACTACAAAACATCTGAAGAAGCTAGAGCTATTTAACCTGTTTGGTTTTTGCTCTGGTTTGCATCTCAAATCTTTTTATTCTATTAACAACTAATTATCTGAGACATGTCATGCTTTTTGTTCTGCATTTTTATGTTAATCTCTTTAGCATCATGATCTTTCTTCATTTTCTAGCATCTTGTCAAAATCATAATAGAATACAAATATGCACTTCAATATGAAGCCTTCTCAGCTTTTTATTGCAAATGAATGTGGGGTTGATCGTTAGTTTGTTAACCAAGATCCTAGAGCTTCTTCTTTTCTTGAGTTTTTCTTTGGCTATTATTCTGTGAAGCTATTGCCCTTTGTCTCCTATAATAGGTCCGTGTTAAGTCCAACATTATCTTTTTTGGTAAAAAGAAGTGAACTTTTGAAGAAGCAAATTTTCTTCTAATTGTGTCTTTTGTAATCATTTTAATAGTTAAATGGAGACTTTTTAGTATCTTGTTAGACTTTGTGGATAATCTGAAACATATCTTGCTTGTGTGTAAGCTCTTTAGCATCATGAATTGTTATTTTAATTTTTCTCTCTATAATTAACAAGCAAAGCAAATCCATGAAATCAAGGATTTTCTTCTTACAGTTAGAAGAAAGGATGTTCATTTTGTTAAAATCAAGTGGAGTAGAGATGTGGTGAAGTTCAAGGTTCGCTATTCCAAGTATCTCTACACCCTCTGTGTGTTTGACTCTGACAAGGCTAACAAGTTGAAGCAATCTCTACCTCCAGGTAGGAACCTAAGACCTTGTCAGTTTCATGTTTCCATGATATGTTCTCTCCCTTTACCTAATTGTGCTTATTGCATATCTGTGCTCATTGATTGCTGCATTATGATTGTATCTTTGGCTAAGCTAGAGGATTCTTGGAAAAAACAAAAATGTTGGATCTTTGGCAATTTTTGTAATGTTATGTCAAAATTCTTTCATGGCAGGATTGAGCGTGCAGGACCTATGAATGACCTAAAGGATCCAAAAGTATACAAGCGTTACAAAACAACTTAAAGAGATCAAGTTCTTCTCTATTGTTTTGTTCCTTTTTTTGGTTTCTTGTTTCCTTTTGATTTGTATAAAATATTAGACTTCATTGTTTCTTAACAGGCTGTTTGGAACACAATGAATTGAATTCATGTATGAATTGAATTGAATTACATTAATGAAATTAGAATTGAATTCAATTTACACTGTTTGGAACAAATCCAGTAATATTAGAATTGAATTCAATTACACTGTTTGGAACAAATCCAATAAGATTAGAATTGAATTCAATTATTTCATATGACACATTTACCCTTGACTAAAAAATGATATTAACTAATAAACATTCACACTTATTATTATTATTATTATTAATTGTTATTATTATTATTTTTATTATTATTGTTATTAACCTTATTATAATTATTATTATTGCTATTATTATTATTATTTGTTATATATGTATATATATTTATATTATTATTAGTGGTGATTATTATTATTATTTTTTGTTTATAATTTATTTATTTATTTATTATTATTATTAAACAAAATTAATTTCTTTATTTATTAATTATTATTATTAACCTTATTATTATTATTTGTTGGGTGCTTTGGCTGTTGATTTGGAGTTGAATTCACGGGTGTTGCTGCGTTGTGTGCTGCTGGTGCGTCATCTGGTCTGCTCTGCTGGTGCGTCGGAGAAGAGGAGATGGTGATGGCGGTCGGCGATGGCTGGTGCGTCGGCGATGGCGATGGCGGTCGATTGTTGCTGGAAGAAGACGAGATTTCAATGTTGTGGGTATTATTGGGTTTCTAACGTTAAAAACCAAACCCACTGTCTGAGATTTCAATTCACGTGATTTTTGGCACGAATTCAATTTACATAGGCAGATGGGTTTCAACTCACGCATGGATTCAATTCATGCTTAAAAAGAGTGTTCCAAACAAGTGAATTGAATTCAATTACACAATTGAATTCAATTCCTTGCTTTCCAAATAGGGTGTAAAGAAATGTTTTTCCATATAATTTCTGGGCAAGAGTTCATGGGTTGATGAACTTGTTGAGATGTCAAGTGTGAGTAGGAATCTCACATTGAAAAGACAAGGAACTAGTGAAGGGCCTATAAGTAAAAAGTACCCAAAAAATTAATGCCTTAAGATTTTAGGTTGAAGTGTAGTGTCAAGGCCTACGAGTATGTTCCCTTACTAGGCCCATAATGTAGATCTCCCAAGAATGTGGGCTCTTCAGATCTAACAAGTGGTATCAATGCCGATGGTTTGACAAGAGAAGAGTATGGAGATGATAGTCAGATCTCGTGGTTGTCTCCCCACGAAGAAGAATAAGGAGACTCCTAGTGGGCCCAGACTAATGGAGTAGAAGCGCTCTTGGTGACGCCATATACTTGAGCTGCTAAGAAAAAAGACTTTCGCTTAAGGGAAAGTCCAAGCCCAATATGAAAGTTACACTTAGGGAGAAATTGTTAGGATGTCAAATGTAAGTAGGAACCCTAATTAAGGCGTAAAGGAATATGACGACACGGGTAGGGTTAAACGCTGATTCCGCCGGCACTGCGCTGGGTAAACGGTAACGTCCGCCAGATCCACCGGATAAAAAAGCAGAGATGGCCAACGTTTTCTCTATTCGTCGCGAAGAGTTTCCCAATATTCTATGGGGTAAGAGCAGAGTCACTCCTCATGTTGAGGACATGGATATTACGCACCTGCCCAATCTGTGCGATGATGAAACTATGCGACTTCAGTATAGAGATGAGCATGACCTATTGCCCTGTTACTCTTTCAAGAGTGATTTTCGAGACGAGCTAGAGAAATCCTTGAAGGGGTGAGTGATCGTCAAGGTTTTGGGTAAGTTGGTGGGGTTTTATTTTCTGTCGTCGAAAATCAATCAACTGTGGAAACCCAAAGGGAAAATTGAAATAGCTGATTTGGAAAACAATTTCTACATGATTAAATTTGAAAAGGACGAGGATAGACATTTTGCTTTGAGCAAAGGCCCCTGGATCATCCAAGACCATTATCTCATGGTGCGAGAATGGGGTCCCAAATTCCATCCTTCGACTGCTCGTTTTGACACTGCCCTTGTTTGGATCCGGATTCCAAAACTTCCTATGGAGTACTATAATGCAACTGTGCTCGCAACCTTAGCGAGGTCTATAGGGCATCCAAAGAAACTAGATGGAAATACTTTTCATGGTAATAGAGGAAAATTTGCACGTATTTGTGTGGAAGTTGATCTTTGTAAACCATTAGTTCCGATGATTGAAATTGAGGAAGTAAAATATCGAGTAGTATACGAAGGTTTGCATAAAATATGTTTCCGTTGTGGGATATATGGGCATGTCTCTGAAACATGCTCCACTATAAAGCCTAGTGATGAGTCTGGAGATTTTGTGGCTACGAAGAGTCCACCAGTTGAAGCTTCTAATCCGGAGGAAAGCTGGCCTATTCATGGGGAATGGATGGTTGTCACAAGGAAAAACAGAGGGCCACGAACATCTGTTCAGAATATGAGTTTGGGCACAAATGCCAATAGATTCCACGGACTTGCCACTGTGGAGGAGGACATACTTGAGCTAGGAATGGGGAGTCTACCGGACAGGAGAAAGAATGGTTCTCAGCCAATATTCTTTATTGGCCAAGGTAATAAAGGAACTCTGCAAAGACGTGGGCACAAGAAACATATGAGTGCTTCCTCGCGCATGGATAACAAAATGAGGTCGGAGACTAATACAGAGTCCATTTTCACTTTTATGGGGAAGAATGGTGATACAAACCATGGGAAGGCTCAAGAGGATTGTGATGACAACCCCATAGACACTGATGTTCTGCCTTCTCTTGTTGGAACTACAGGTACTACTGTCCCAGTACAAGACAGTACTAGGAAGGGTCAAGCTAGCTGTATGGGTGGTGTGTTCCATACTACTAGGCCCCCAAATCTTGATGGTGTTACAGAGGGGCCGTTGGAATCCAATAATTTTAATATTCAGTTGCACGATGTTGATCTCGCTCTGGACATTGATGATAGCTCCATGGAAGCTAATGTTTTGGCTGAGCAGACCCATATGGTCATAGCTGATTAATTGTTCTCTGCCTCTATTTTTTCCCATCCATCAATGATTAATTTTAATATCTTAATATGGAATATTAAGGGTGCTGGTAATAGAGTTGCTCGACGTCATGCGCGAGAATTCATAAAAGCTAATAGAGCGGATATGGTTATTTTAGTTGAGACAAAAGTTTCTTTCACCAATCAAAAACGACATTGGCATAAAATGGTGTTTGATGGCTTTGTTATTCGGGATCCGAACGGTCGCTTTGGAGGCATATGGGTCTTCTGGAAATCTAGTTGTTGCAGCTTTACAGATGTCAATTTATCTTCTCAAATGGTATCTGGACATGTTGTTATGGCTGATGGGAATTCCTGGACTCTGTCGGCAATCTATGCCAGCACTACTCCGAGTCTCCGAGACCAAATGTGGGAGGATTTACAGGAACGGTATGCGGGTAGAAACCTTCCTTGGCTAGTCATTGGTGATTTTAATGATGTTCTTAGCAGGGAAGAGAAATAGGGTAGTTGTTTTTTTGCGAACAAAGCTGCCAAGTTTAGTGACCATCTTCAAGGAAGTCACCTAGTTGATCTTGGCTTTGTGAGTCGAAAGTTTACTTGGGTTCGACGTTCTTCCCCTCAAATTGCTGAGCGCCTTGATCGCACAGTTGCTACTGTAGAATGGAGAATTTTGTTCCCTGAAGTTGTAATCTCCCAACTCCCTCGAATCTACTCTGACCATAATCCTATTCTTGCTTAGTTGGGTGGTCTTGAGGACGCTGGATGATCGAGAGGATTGCGGCCTTTTAGATTTGAAGCAGCCTGGCTAACGGATCATCATTTTCATCAACTGATTAAGAATACTTGGGACCTGAATATTCCTCCACAAGAAGCTCTCGGGAGGACTAAGAAAGTTTCCATTAACTTTAATAAAAATATTTTTGGAAATATTTTTCACCGTAAACGGCAACTTAAAGCCAGACTGGATAGTGTCCAACAAAGACTTCAACATTCTGATTCTTCTACTTTGCGAGAACTTGAGAAGAGGCTTTCTTTTGAATATAACCAAGTTCTTGCCCAAGAAGAAGTTCTCTGGTTTCAAAAAAGTAGAGAACAAAATCTCCTTTTTGGTGACAAAAACACCAGATTTTTTCATGCCACAACTGTGGTGCGTCGGAAAAAGAATAAAATTGAGAAGTTAAAATTGACTAGTTCTGAGGATTGGTGTGTTGACCCTAAAGCTATTAGAAATGAGGTTTTTTCTTATCTCAAAGACTTATTTACCAATTCTGAAGGGATTGGCAAGAGTCGAATTAGTCAGAACCACTTAACTTTGAGTACGACAACCATTGACTCACTGTCCAAACCAGTACACCCTGAGGAGGTCTGGAAAGATCTTAGCTCCATGGGAAGTTATAAATCTCCAGGTCCTAATGGCTTTCAACCTATATTCTTCAAATAATTTTGGGATACGGTGGGAGGTTCTATTGTTTCCATGATTCAAAAAGCTTTTCTCACTGGTGAAATTGATGGTTTTTCAGCTGACACATTGATTGCATTAATTCCTAAAGAGGTTTCACCAAATTCTGTTAAGAAGTTCTGGCCTATCAGTCTGTGTAATGTTACTTATAAATTGGTGACAAAGATCATTGTTAATAGGTTGCGACCATTTTTAAATGCTATTGTCCATCCTTTTCAGAGCAGTTTCATTCCAGGTAGAAGTATTATTGATAACATCTTGATGGCCAGGGAAATGATGTTTTCTATGAGGCGGTCTAAGAGTCGGGCGGGATCAATGTTGCTTAAAATCGATCTTGAAAAGGCCTACGATCGGATTAACTGGAATTTTTTAGAAGGTACGTTAGTTGATTTTGGCTTCTCAACTGTAGTTATTTCACTTATTATGAATTGCATTAGGAAGACTTCACTCTCTATTCTTTGGAATGGCGAGCGCCTTCCCAGTTTTTGCCCAAAGAGAGGACTTCGACAAGGAGATCCCTTGTCCCCTTATCTCTGTGTCATGTGTATGGAGAAACTTGGGGCAATGATCAACCAACAAGTTGAAGAAAAAATTTGGGCTCCAATAGCCTATTGTCGTGGGGGAGTTAAAATTTCTCACATGTTCTTCGCAGATAATGTTATCCTTTGTGCGAAAGCAACCAGTTCCCAAGCTCAACGGATTAATTCTGTTTTACTAAAATTTAGTGCTACCTCAGGTATGAAGATTAATATGGAAAAATCCAAAGTTTATTTTTCTAATGGTGTTACTAGAGACGTAAAGGATAGGGTGGAGAGTATTTTGGGCATTAAAGCCACTACCCTTGGAAAATACCTGGGATTTGATCTCGGTGATGGGAAGATGATAAAGAGTATTTTCAATGATTTGGTGACAAGAATGACTACAAAATTATCTGGGTGGAAGGCTAGCTTGCTGAATATGGCAGGGCAATTTACTTTGGCAAAATCTACTCTTAATGCGATGCCCAATTATTTGATGCAGGTTGCTTAGCTTCCGAGCCATGTTTGCAATAACATAGACCGAGTAATAAAGAAGTTTGTTTGGAATAGCACTGATAGCTGACTTGGGATCCACTTAATCTCTTAGGATATAGTGACTAAACCGAAATCCATAGGTGGATTGGGCCTTCGACAGAGTCGGGTGATGAACACTGCACTTCTTGGGAAGTTACTTTGGACATCTCACGAACAACCTAATAAAAACTGGGTTTCTCTTATTTGTGATAAGTATGGTAAAGGGCAAACCTTTCTTGAGTGGTTAAAGAAGTCAAATTGCTCAAAGGTTTGGCTAGACATTATTAAAGTCCGAGATGAGCTTAGAAATAGTTACAAGTACAGAATTGGTCATAGATTTTCAGTGTCTATTTGGCATGATAATTGATTGGGTCAAGGGCCTTTGATTAATCGGTTGGATCTGGTTGAGGAGGACGATTGGGACTTGATGATATCTGATATATTAGACAATACTGGAGCCTGGGATTTTCTCCATCTTCATGACGAAATTTCTGATGCAATTCGTCGTGAGTTTCCTTGGATCCGTCAACCTATTACATTCGTGGGAGAGGATAAGCTCATTTGGGGCCCTTCTTCTTCTGGTCGGTACACTGTGAAATCTGGGTTTCGGTGGTTAGCATTGACAGATGACGATGATGACCAAGAACAGTGGCAATGGATTTGGCATGTGTGTGGTCCAGAAAAGATTAAACTCTTATGTTGGTTGATTTGGCACAAGAGGGTTCATACACAACAATGGTGGTTTCAGATCAGTTTGTCTTCCACTGATGGGTGTAAACGATGTGGTATGGGATCTGAAACAATTTTTCATTTGTTTGTTGACTGTCCAAAGGTGAAGGGGCTTTGGCGAAAGTTCCTCCCACTTGTTGGTACCTGTACAGATTTAGATATTTTCTTCCAATGGTTTAAGGTTAATTGCGTGAATTCTGCACTTTTGGACAATGGTGATCGTATAGATGTCACTTTTTTGGCAGTTGTTTGGTGCATCTGGTGTATCAGAAATCGAGAAGTTATTGAAGATTGTATTGTTCTACCTCTTGACCAATTCCGCTCTGTGGCCAATACCATACGAGATTGGAACCAAAGTTTTCAGCAACCTGGTGCTATAAGTAATAGAGGCAGCAGGTTAGTCAGCTGGCGGCGGCCTGAGAAAAATTTTGCCAGTCTTAATGTAGACGGGAGTGCTCTGGGAAATCCAGGCGATGCCGGTATCGGTGGAGTCCTCCGTGATGAATATGGACAATGGCTTGGTGGATTTTATGAATACATTGGCAGAGATACTAATATGAGTGCCGAATTGCTTGCAATAAGAAAGGGGCTTCGTATCACTTAGGATAAGGGCTTTAAACGGGTTGCTTTATTCTCAGACTCTATGAAAGCTCTGCGATTAATTGACAGTATCGATTATTACTTCCATCCTCATGCAAACCTCATTGTAGATATTAAAGTTATGCTCAATTGGAATTGGGATGTCTTGTGATCATATTCTCAGGGAAGGAGGTAATAGTGTGGCTGATATTTTAGCCATAATGGGTAGCCGAGATAAGCTACCCTTTCAGTTTTGGATGTCTCCTCCAAGCTCAGTCCTCATAGCTCTTGTTGGTGACACTGTTGGCACGTTGTTTGAGAGAGCACATTAGCATGGCTCTGTTTCTTGTTTTTTTCTTTGTCTTATTGTTTTACTTCTTCATTTCACCAAAAAAAAAAAAGAAACTTTTCATTTCCCACGAGTCTATTTGACTCTAGTGCTAAATATTATTACAATGCATAAACTATTTATAAATTTATATTTTGTAAATATATCAAATAATTATTTATAAAAATTACTACAAATAAAATAATTAATTATTATAGAATATTTATCATAGTATTTATTATTATTATTATATAAGAAAATAAAATCTAAAGATATACTTAATTTTATCGTTAGTAATTTTAATTACTATTTTATTTTTGTAAAAATAGAACCAATTAGTAATAAAATAAATTAATATTGGTGTGTAAATATGACAAAAGATAAAGAATTTGTTTATTAATAATAGAATTATTCAAATTATTTAGGATATTATTTTTAAAACATACACTATAAAAACAAAAATTAATCGTTTTAGCATTATTACATAATAAATACAAATTTAATAAAACAATTAATTCATTATCGTATTAAACTAATAAATGTATTATTAAAAATTAATAAATAAATAATGATATACAAATACAATAAATTACCATAGTTAGAATAGTGCTTATGATACTAAATAGTTGAATTTTTTTCATGATGCAGTTTAGGAAACATGACTAATCGGTTGATGGTTAATGTAGATTAAAATTTAAGATTATTATTTTTTATAATGAAATTATAGATTTCTATTTGTACATATAATAATATTTTATTAATAACATATATGTAATAAATTATTAGGTGCTTAGTTGATGGGTTTGGGAAGAGGTTAATAGGTAAGTAATGAAAAGTAAGTGACTGATTGTTGATTATCAGTATAGGGGCAATAGTTTGATATTTCACTTTTGAAGAATCCTCTATACCCTCCATTTAGTAGAAGAATGAAACTCATTCCTTAGTAGTGACTCTTGTTTTTAAAATATTTTTAATACTAATTAATTAAATGCAATTAATTAATTAAAATATAATTAATTACAATATAATTAATTAAAATAATAATATTAATTAATTACATTATAATTAAAATATTGTAATTAATTTAAATATAATTTATTCATTAATTAAAATATTGTAATTAATTAATTATAATAATGTAATTGATTATTATAATTAATTAATTAAAATATAATTAAATTTTATTTCTCAATATTTTTTACAAACTAAATATTATTAATAGTAATGATAATCACTGTCTCCTCTTAACCAACTATCAAAATTATAATAATTATTATTTATTATATTCATTCTTATTTCTATTATTATTCTCTATTAATCAAACTCCTTTAATTCTCTTAATTGAAAAAAAAAAAGCAATGACGTTGTTGTGGGGGTTATTTTAATATTTAGGAAGTTTGAAAAATTTTAACGAGGACTTGAAGGTATACTGAGAATGAGGCTCCAGTACCGTCAAAACGGCAATCAATACCTAGTGTTGATTTGTGGGTCCGTGGCCAAGAACAGATAAACTTTTCTGATACGTCATGGCAAAATTGGGATTACATTCTTTGTCGCAACGGGTCATCTCTTAATTTTA
>JAOQMR010000046.1:5688-17681 GCA_027563865.1 Erythroxylum pelleterianum
TTATAAAAAATATAAAAATATATCAAAACATGAATTGAATTATAAAACTCAATTCATGTTTTGTCTAAAGGGGTTGGCTCGAGGAGGTTGCTTGGCTTGAGGAGGTTGCTGCAGCAACAACAACGTGGGGTTGAATTCACGTGCTTTTTAACGTGAATTCAACCCCTTAAAAAATTGGGGTTTGAATTCATACAAGAATTCAACCCATGCTATTTTTGCACTACCAAACGGATGAATTGAATTCAATTCATTCCAAACAGGCTCTTATTTGTATGATTTCTTTTTATTTGATTCTTTCATACTGTCAGGGAATCTACTACTACTTTTATCAAGTGTTTAAAAACAAGGCCGAGTTGATTGCAGCTTCCCGTAAAGCCAAAGGGCATGGTGATGGTACTGTTGGCATGTTTTCTTGGCTTGTTGTGGCTGCTTTTGCTGGGTGAGAACTCCCTTGTATCCAGTCAGTTATGGCTTTATGTGCATTTACATTTGAGATCTGACAATTTAACTCATCTGTAATATGCAACGTTTCCCTTATGATGTTAGAGATGTCCTTTACCTAATTGATGACCTTTCTCTACAATCATCATCTTTCAGGGCGTTGAATGTATTGCTGACTAATCCTATATGGGTTCTTGTGACACGTATGCAGGTGTGGTTGGAAAGTTTTTAACATTTCCGATGTTTTAGTTGTCTTTAGTGATTTCCTTACCACTTCCACTTCGTGATCGTTTATTGTATCAAGAATTGAAGAAGAAGAAGAATAGAAGAAAGTAGAGTTTATAAAATAAGAAATACTAAAAGAAAATAGAGAAGAGAGAAAGCAAAAAAAAAAGAAAAAGAAAAAGAAAAAGAAAAATAGACTTCTTATTGATTGATAATGACAATGCCTCATGCATTAGAACACATTCCTTTACATCACTCTGAACGAATAACATTTGAACATGTATTATACCAATTATATACTTTTTTTATATGATCAGTATGTTATTGAGACCATTTCAAGTGGGAAAAAAGAAATCTTCCTAGTTATACCTACACATGTCATACCTCTTTTTTCATGCATTCGCACAGACAGTGCACCATGTAGACAGAACTATGGTAGCCTGTGGAACCATTCGTATAAGTGAAAGTTAAAAAAAATGCCTACTTTAGGGTTTTTATTTTGGAATTAATATGATGGCCGAATCAATTGTATCACCAGACAAGAAACCCAGCCACTTCTTTTTATATTAACATCCTAATAATTGTTAACTTCGTCACGTTGAGTGATCTAGCTCCATCCACGATACGCAAAAGTAAAAGGAAATACACTTGCAGCTTTATTTACTTCTGGTCTTGATGGGGGAGGCTACTGGGTACTCCTAGCGCATTTTCTTCAAGATATTCATGTATATATATATATGACAGTAGTTCCATGTCAGATATACGAGACATGGACCAGATTGATTCATAATTGTTTTGGGATGCTTAACTACTGTTCTAATCGTGATTTTGAATCAATGGTGCGTGACAATTTTTATGTGATCCCAGACACACACACAAGCAGAAAGGAAAATTATGGAGGCCAAAAAGGAAGCTTTATTGCATGAGACCTCTGGTTCAACATTGCAAGAGAAATTGGCTGAACTTGATTCCATAAAGCCTCATCCACATGGGACTTTGCAAGCGGTTCATAGTTATTTCATTTTCTTTCCTTTTTGACAATGCTTGCGTTTTAATGTCATAGGGATGATGTAATACTGGAGTTACCTTAGTAGCTGGTATTTTGATGTCGTTTTGTGTGCTTAACGATTTCAGGCTCGTGAAGTTTATAATGAAGCAGGAATTGCTGGATTCTGGAAAGGAATCGTCCCTACCCTTATTATGGTTAGTGTTGGTCTGATTTGGATTATCAAATCATAAGTCAGAAAGCAGTTTTTCAATCATTCATATACTTGAGATTTGGACATGGCAGGTCTGCAACCCATCAATCCAGTTCATGATTTACGAAACCTCACTAAAGCATCTTCGAGCTAAACGATCCGCTAACAAGCAGGGGTATAAAGATGTAACTGCTCTGGAGGTATAACGCTACCTTGAGATGATTAGTATTAGTTCGACCTTTATAATTACACTACAGGAATTTCTGTTATCTGCAAAATATTGCACCTTTTCATGCTTATATGTAACGTTCTCTTGATTTATGAATAGGTGTTTCTGCTTGGAGCTTTGGCAAAATTGGGAGCAACTGTCTCAACTTATCCGTTATTAGTTGTCAAGGTAAATTCGGAATCAGTTGCCCTTCTCTCATCCTAGACCCATTGCCTGGAAAGATGCAAAAGACGAGTGATGATATGACTCATAACTGCCCCTCTTTAACTGACTATGTATCTCTAAGTAATCATTTTGCAAAATCTGGAGATAGTTTCCTGACAGTCAGTAGGAAAACTCATAAGCTCTAAAGCCTTTGGTGAGACTCCAGTATTCATGTTTGGCAAGTAAGGTTTTACGGCTTGCAATAATTTTTTGTGTTCACGAGGACTGCTTTACCATAACCTGCTTTGCAACAACTGAAATTGTGGGCTTAACATTGACCTGAGCTTATTCCCATTTCCCACTGTGAGCAGATGCTCCAACTCAGCCAAATTCACACACGCTTTTTTGCATGGTTTGCCTAAAGTTACTCCTTATTTTTCAAATGGCAGTCCCGACTTCAAGCAAAACAGGAGATTGGTGGAAGTAGTGCTTTGAGATACTCGGGTTTGTATTCCAGATACAAAATTCAAATTTCTGAATAGTAAATTCTGTCAGTTTCATCAACTGTTTTTCCTTTTAGTTTGTATTCATAGCATGTCTTTTATATTTTTGGGTTTTGCCATCATTTATCTTTGTTGATCGTTTTATTACAAGTGGAAAGAATTTTGACATATACTTAACTATTTTTTTTTTGTTTTGAAAAATGAATGTTGTATTAATTATAGACAAAGCTATAGCTACATTATAACGAGTTCTAGGTTTATAGCCTTAACTAACTTTACAAAAAAACTGAGGATTCTGGGGGGATGTTACATTGCAAAAGATCAACATAGAGCAAAGATTGAGTACTCTATAATTTCCATCTGCTCCTCATGTCAGTGGAAAGATTGTGTTGTGCATTTTGAGCATATATGGAAGCTCTGATCCAATTTACAATTCTTGCTGCGAGATGATGTTTCCCTTCTTTTACTTCTGTAAATCTTCTTCGGTTTCTGTCCTTCCAAACGGTGTAAACAGTGGTAGTAAAAGCTACTTTGTAAAGAGTTGCATTGGTGTACCCTAGTTTTGAGTGTCGAATAACCCATTCCAGAGTTTGTTCCCATTCATATCTGCTGCTATTATCTGGTAGCAAATGCAAAATCCTTCTCCAGATTGACTTAAGAGTATCGACAAAGAAAGAAGAGTCTCTGTCCTCCACTGCCATTTCACATAATATACAAGCATCGTCTCCATTACCATGCCATTGCCTTCCGGTCCTGAGCTTGTTCTTAATTGCGAGGCAGGTGAAAATGAGGCTTTAGGATTCAAAGTATTACGCCATAAAAGACTATACCATGGAACTTCAATAGAACTGTAAGCGAACAACTGATGACAAGACTTGTTAGAGTAGTCTCCATTACTTGTTAGAGTAGTCTCCATTCAGATTGAGAGTCCAAGTAATAACATCTTCAGTCCTCACATCATTCAGACGAGACAAGTGTTAGCAAAGCCTCTGAAACTACCCCTCCATTTCCCATATTGCAAATCAGTGAAGAGACTTCAAGATTAAGTGGCAATTTATCCCTTAAATGAAGAAACTCAAAGTTGTGAATAATAGGGCTTACCTCAAACTAGTCATCAAACCAGATCCACGTCCCCTGTCCATTCCCTACCTGACATTTTTTATCTTGCATTTTCTCGTGTTTGAAGGGAAATTTCAAGTATTATTCATACAAATAGCTTTTTTATAAACAAAAGTAGAGTAAAATTTTCATTTTGCCTTATCTTTTTTACTTTATTAATCGTTAACTTGCGCATTAGCTTTGTATCCTTGTATATTGCAAGTTGACATAATTGGAGTGTCACAGGTGAGAACTTTAGAATAATGGGACTTTCTGTCTTGTATTTTTATACTTTCAGGTACTCTTGATGCGATATTCAAAATGGTGCGATACGAGGGATTGCCTGGTTTTTACAAGGGGATGAGCACAAAAATAGTACAGAGCGTTTTTGCAGCTTCTGTACTTTTCATGGTGAAGGAAGAGCTGGTCAAGGCTTACATAGTGCTGGCAGATAAGAGCAAGAAAGTTATATTACGTGTGAAAAATTAGTTTACTTCCACATCTGCATCCTTGCCTAGTTCACCTCTTGACAGATCAATGGTAAAGTCTCATGATGAGTATATGGTGGTTTAAGATGGTGACTGAGGTTGAATAAATCTTCAGATTCTTAACAATATACCTACAATCATATAAAGTGCAAATGTGATGTTACTGTAGCTGAAGAACAATCCAACTGTCAAGATTTTATGCAGAATGGGTTCCTCTGCAGAATCAACTTCGATGTGCAGTTGAGTGAACCTTATTAGGAAACGGTTAGGGAAGCATGCTTTTATCAACACTAGTAACAAGAAGGTTTGTGTATCATTAGCTCCCATTTTAATTAGCTTCTTCGATCCTGAGATGATTATTACAGCGTTAGAGCTACCTGTTTCAACCACCAGATTTGAATTGATGTGATATATTATTATACAATTCATGTCTCCATCTGATTAACCATGACTCCAATCTTCCATATAAATTACTCCTACCTTTCTTTGATCTGTTTTCTCTATCTCTTATTCAAAGATTGCACGAGATTTTATCATAGAATGCCATGGCATATACTAGACAAGCTCTCTTAAGAATTACTTGATTACTCTTAAAATCCAAGTGTATGATAGGATAGTTAGTAGCTATCTAAAACAGTGTTTATGTCAAGGGCTGACACTTGTCAATTTCCTACCTAATCAAAATGGGAATCACTTGTGATTGTAGAATACTTAAGAAACCGAATAATTGGAGTTTAGAGAATCACTCTTACCTTCGAAGAAAGTCCAAGAAATCATTGATAGTATGGGAAATTTTGTTGTCCAAATATTCTCTACAACTCACTATGTAGCTAATCATTCAATTTACAGGGCATACGAGAGGAGTGCACATCCCTATCTCAAGTGATTCGGGACCAAAATTTCCAAACAATCATAACAATGGAGGAAGTAAAAGTGTGGCTTTACAGAAATTAAAAAGGAGATGGAATATCATAAAAGTCTGTAGGGTTGGAAGGATTTGGATTCTGTGCCTATAAAGTCTTTGAAGAGAAAAAGAGTTGCTTAAAAACAGATACCTCAATGCAATGTATTAGCTATATCTTAATCTATAACCAATCACAAAAAGCTATAATAGAAAATTCTATTTATAGCCATATCAATGATAAGAAGGTCTAATTACAAAAGGAAAAAACTATAAAATAGAAGAAAATTTAAGAAGGAAAAAAGAAAAGAAAGCTTGACAAATGGAGGAAAGGGTAATGTGAGTGGTGGGAATCACAGGGCACCAATTTCTTTGCTCCTTTATTGAGTTTCTTCTTTCTCCAGAATGGCTAGAAAGGGAATCAAACATACACAAGAGTCAGGGGAAGGGGCCCTTCATCTAAATTCTTGTGTTAGCACCTCGAAGGTACAGACTTTACCTCTTTTCCAAGTTTCTATTATCTTAACTTGATCCTTCCTTTCATTTCACATTAGTAATAGTATTTATGCATGCTTTACTCTCTCTCCATATTTGTCTTCAGAGTCAACAGTGAGTACGCGTTTGATTTTCTACAGGGTACTGGTATAGCCTCCTCTTACCCTTTTGCACAGTGTGTGTGAGCCAACTTTCCAGCATAAATATTCCATATCTGCGGAGCCATTTTCTCCCACCAATGTACCATACGGACCACCCCAAATTCTCCCCTCAGGATACATATAACATGAGTCTCAAGAAGACCACTTCATTTCCTAGGAAGAAGCTTGGTTCTACTTCTATGGAACTCCTTGACTCTCCTCCGCAAACAAATACAAATGCACCCAAAAAGTCCTACTTGATTGAATTCCCAACCTCTCCTAATCCTGCTGGGGAACAAATACTGCACTCAGGTCATCAACAACACCCTTTGTCTCAACTTGAACTCCCTGACTCTTATAAATGTTCAGGCTGCAAGGAGTATGGCTCTGGCAAGCGCTTCGCTTGTCGACAATGCGAGTTTCAGCTGCATGAGTTCTGTGCCTTGGCTCCTCCTGCTCTAAAGGCTCACCCTTTCCACATGCAACACCAACTTTTCTTCTCTTCTAAACCAGGTGAATTTATTTGCTAACAGTACTTACGATCATTATTTCACATGCTTGCTGCATGCAGATAGGCATAAATTATAAGCATATAAAGTAACTCTAGAGTAACCTCTGTTGCTATACACATAATATACAGTGAAGAAATCCAAGTGTGACGTTTGTGGCAAGGCAACCAAAGGATACAGTTTCGGATGCAACCCGTGTGGTTATCAAATGCACCCCTGTTGTGCCACGTTGTCCACTGAGATTAACATATCAATCCACCAGCATCCCCTCAAAATCCTATCACTTGCCGTCAACGGGGACCCAGGTTTTGTGTGTGGAGTTTGTAACAGGAAGAGATCAGGGAGAGTGTACCGGTGCTGTGTATGTGATTATCATCTGCACGCAATTTGTGCAAAGGAAATGGTGAATGGAAAGGGACCTAAAAAATCCAGCATGCTAGTGACTGCTGTTCGGCTGGCTTCTCAGGTTGTGGGTGAATTCATTGGTGGCCTTGTTGATGGCCTTGGTCAAGGTGTTGGTGAAGTCCTTATTCAAAGTGTTACCAGAGGGGGCGAAGGCAGGAGACCTGTCAGTAATTATCACAACTGAAACTGAAACTGCTACAAGTTGATAGACTATGATCAAGGTCGCATAAATATATATATGGATACTCACAATTCTGTTTGCATAGTTATAAAGATGTCTACAAGTGCTTATTGTTGTGTATTTGATTTAATTTGTCCAAGAAGTGTGATATATATATATCTTTTGTGTCAATGATATGTTAAATCTCAGAATAAAGCTAGTTTATTGTATCTTGTTTCAGCAATCTCACTACCTGATCTCTTGATATGTACGTATGCATGCAAAAGACAAGACTGAAACAATAAGCTATATCTATAATCTATCAATTGTACCGGTGCGCTTGAAATAACAAACCATTGTCCCTTACCTTTGGAAATACACAAAGGATGAGCCTTTTTTCAATTACACTATAAGAGGTATATGCATCTATACTCTAAAGAACTAAACTTGCTCCATTACCAAATGAGAGCAGAGTGCATATGCAATGGCTGCGTAATTGGTTTGGTAAAGAACTCTCCGAATTCAGTTCATCGATCAGAAGTTAATACTGCATCACATAGTGTAACCACCAACTTCATGCAAAGCCATCCCATATCATAAGTTTGTTATCATCTACACACACACATTTCCTACCATTCGCTAAACCATCTCATCTTTCCCCAGTATGAGAACATCCAGGATCATGTGAATTTACAGTGTTTGGCAGATGAACAACATTCTTCTTCCAATAGTTATCATGCAAACTATTCAAGAATCTATAGAAGACATAAAAAGTAGAGAAGAGAGACGAGATTTAACATCCCAAATGAAAGGGAAAGCGCCATGCATTTTATTTCCTCTGTGATCAAACAATATTCCACTATCTTATCATACAATATAGCTTGTATCATTGATCCCCTAACCGATCAACTTTACAGTAGAGAAATTAAAGTACAAAAGTCAGGAATACTGGATTCCTTATCATTTGTTAAAACAAAAATAGATGAATTAAGTATAATCAGACACGAGGAAAAACCTATTAAATCTTCAACAAGATATACTTGCCTTGGCCATCTTCTTTGAAAGAGAACTTTGCACTTCAGCTTACTTAACAGTTCTTCGCCCTGTGCCATCTCTTCCACTTCCCCATGTAATTTCAGCCCAGCACTTATACAATTTAAACCGAAATACCTCTATAAAGGAACTCATAAAAGATTCATGAGCAACTGATCCAAAAATGAGCCAAAAGCTGTATGTCACAAAATAATAACTAGGTGCCAACCTAGTAACATGCAAAACCACTTGAAGTCTTGTTTTACCAACTCTTTTTCAATGAAAACACGCATCTTGTCCACCCGTTATATTCCCATACAAAAGAGTTAATCTTCTGTTAATCTTCAGGGTTGCCATTTCTTGGAGATGAAAAGAGAACAAGCTTAAAATTGCCACAAGCTACCCCCCTAGCTTCATATTGTCTCCACTTCTGACGACATATTCTCTATTGTCTCTAAATGGCTCCATAATCCAAATCCTCCCACATAAAAGGAGCAATTAAGCCAATATCTGGGGCACCACGCAGAAGTAGGCAAACACATACACAGACAGCAGCAATTGCTAGCATTGAGTGAATGTACGGGCGCTGGAGTAAGCCCCTTGGTCCCTGAATCCCCCTGTAGTACTTTGCTGCCACTGTTGCACACTTCTCACAAGATCTCTGTCCTTGCTGATAGCGGGAGATTATCTTACGTTCTTGCTCTGCAGCTGACAATGGCTGCTCTAGCTCATTTGTAATTGTCACAGAAATTTGGCGATTTCTTTTGTCAGCAAGTTTTTGCATCACAAGCGTGTTATAAGTGTGGTTCTGCATCATAATAGCATAATCATGTGGAGACTGGCCATTTGCATCCAACTGACTTTTCCAACAAGACAATCCAACCTGCATAAAGGGATAGACTTTTTGGAAGTGCACAATTGAAAGATAAATCAATGCCTATTTAGCCATTGGGCATGAAGCGTTTAACAATACCATAAGAACAAGAAATAAAATATGCTGTCAAACTGAAGCTTTGGTTTTCATAAATGCCAAATGGAAAAACCATCTAAAGGTCAAAAAGATCGCATACAAAATGCAAGGGGTGAAGAAACAGAAATGTCCATAATCTTACCTCATGTGGGTCATTTGTTAAAGCATCAACAAAATCCTCTGAGCCTGATGTACAAGCAGCCAAGTGCAATGGTGTAATGCCACCAGGTCCCGCAAGATTGGATGGGAATATGAACCGGTTAGAAGTGTTATCACTCTTAACTGAATAATTGATGAGCAACTCCACCATTTTCAGAGACCTCCTTTTTACAGCTCGGGTCAAAAGCTGTATATCCAAAAGTGTCTCCAGTGATTCCCTGGAAAGTCCACTTCCATCTGAATTCCTTTCCACCAGCATATCTAGAATTGTTTTGACCAAAACACAGTAATCTCTTGCAACAGAAAAAACAAGCAAAAATTTGAAGCGGCCTAATGAGTAATCTGGAATCTCAGACATAGGTCTCTTTCTTTGAAAGAGCCATCCAAGTTCATTCAAGAAATGGAGTATTTGCTCTCTTGAAGTAGGGGGTCCAAAGTCGCTTGCATGTCCTTCTGAAATGATATTACAAGTTGTAGCCTCTTCATCAAGCTCACTTTCCAGGAGTCTTAGTTCTTTGCATATGCTGGCATCTGCTATAATTACAGGAAAACAAGTTCCCTTGAATCCATTCTCCACCTGTTCCATAGGATCCAAAGGGTCATTCACAAAATAAAAAAACTCAAGGAGTATGTCATGGCTCAATAGTATATTAACTGACTGATGTCTTACCTCAATGAAACAGCGACCTAAAACAGTAGGAGATGTGACGTGAATTTTAAAATCAAGCACATTAATCTCATCATATATGCTTCCTGCACAAGTTGATGATGTGACTTCAAGAGATGTGTAGCCTCCCATATCAGTGCACAGAAACCTGGCCAAAGTGTTCGTAAACAATATAGGAAACATGGAGAAATGATCAATCATCATCCCAAAGACAAAGAGTATAAAAACAGGAACAAAGAAGAAAAATTTTGCTTACTTAGTTCCAGGATTAGTAAGATTTTTCCCCCTCAACAGAAGAGAAGTCTCATGCCCACCAACAATTGCCACCGGAGAAACAGAAATCAACTCTGGAGTGCTCCAACTACGCCATGATTTGCATAAATGAATCCTCCCTGAATTGTGAATACACAAAACACAAATAACTGAAATAGTCGGACTTGCGATATTAATTTGAGAAAATGTTAACTTGAACATAAGAAAATATTTCTGCAATTGATAAAAAAAATTAAAATATATGACAATAAATCTTTTGCCCATTTTTGGTCTACGTACCATCTTTATGTGATGCCAGTTGCTTGCCTGTCTGCAGTAAAAACCTTCCACTTCTCCATATATCAGAATTCGAACACTGAACTAAAGAATCAACTTGCTGAAGCAGATTCCTGTCAAGCTACACAACCAAATATGGCCTTCAAGTGCTTAGCATAAGGCTTTTGTAATATTTCACAACATCATTAAAGCATTGCACTCACTTGCTCCCAGGCAGAAGATGACATTGCCAAATAAATAGATAGAAACACACAACCAGGCCTTATGTAGCTCTCCATTTCTGATGGACTATTGGAAAGCCAATTGTAAATCTGAAACATGTGCGAACTATTATGATGATCCCCAAAAGCAGGTATTACTGTGACTTACAATGCAGACAAACATCTGAAAACCAAAGTAGTGGATATCCCAAAATGTCCCCAACACTCACCTGTGTGCGTAATGTCCCTGGAAAGTGACTTGGATCTTTGTCAAATAGTTTGAAAATTATTCTACCCGTTCGATCCTGTATAAAAACATACAGACAAAATGTTTACAAAAATAGGTAGTAATGAAACTAAGAAATGAATGAACACAAAGCACCAAAAGAAAAATAATCCAGACATTGCTAAAGAAAAATCACCTGAGCCTCAGAACTCTGACTAGAAGGTGAATGATCTGACCCAGAGGAAGAAGTATATCCACCTTGGCAAGGAAAGCTTTCAAATACACCATTTGCATTGCTTCTACTGGGAACTTTAAAGAGCTCAAGAGGCAATGCACAACCTTCAGCCTCACTCCCTTTAACATCCGCACTGATGTCTCCATGCATTGACGTTTTTTCTGACTTGATAGTTTCCGCCGTACTGTGGAGTGGGAATAATTTGTGCACAAAAGGAGGAGATGACGAAGGAGATCTCTCTTCGATAGGATTACTGCTATCAGAAGAAAAATACTTCCTAGGAGATGCCTGTTTTGGCGGGCTATCATTCTCTGGCGAGGAGCTAAAGAGTTGTAGTGGTACAGTAGGACGAGTTTCTGGAATATGGCAGTCGGAATCTTCACCAGGAGATTGATAGCAACTACTAGTTCTCTCACCAGCCGCAGAAGGGTATTCCAGATGTGGTCTCTTTTGCTGATGAGGACCAGTCAGTTGACCAGAGCTAGTTACTTTAGATTTTTCACTGTCACTGCTCTGGCTACTTCTTTGCGACAGACCTGCAAGGACATCAGGTGCAGAAGCTGCCAAAGTAACCGAAAGAACCTTATGCAAGTCCACAATTGATGGAGAAGCCGCAGACACATGCACTTTGTTTTGGTGCTCCGACTGAGTTTGGTCAGTGATTTTCCTACTGAAATTCCCAGACAGTTTTTCAGCAAGATCCATCGGCAAAGGTAGCGAATTTATTTTACTGAGAATCTGAATGAGTTTATCTCTATCGGGACCTGTTGGATAGTTGGCACTCTTGTCCTCATTCTTTCCTGCAAGTTGTTAAATGACATTTTAAGTTTCAGCACAACATCAGAACAGAGATCAGGAGTTACATAAGATAAAAGTTCTGCAACCTTGAATGTGGGCGAGAGCAGTCAATAACTTAACAACATCTAAGTTTCCATTTCCTGCAGTGTGAGTGTCCCTGTTTCCAGGGAGGACCAACCGAGAGGAAACATCCTCTGGCTGGGTTTTTCTTCTTCGCCGG
>JAOQMR010000048.1:0-25302 GCA_027563865.1 Erythroxylum pelleterianum
ATGCATGCCAAAATACTTATGCACAATTAAGCAAATATTTAATATGCAATTAACAAGAATAATTCGTACTTAATTTCATTAATTTTCTAACCCCTAATTTGGGGCGCTACACACCAACTAATGCAAAAATTAAAGTTATAAGTGTAGATTTAATAAGAAAATAAATATAGCAAAGACAAAAGAATAAACACACCAAAGCTGAAAACTAACTAAGAATTTAAAATGTTAAAACAAATGACTTATACAAATATTAATTTCATTCATATACTTAAACAAAGAAGGAACTATTTCAAAATGTAAGATAAGTAGTACATTATCTTCTTTAGGGAGATGAGACGACTAATGCACCTATGCTTTTACACTAAATTATATTTAAAGCATATACTTATACATAATGTGCACCTAATTACATTTATTGAAAATCACAATAAATTATAATAATGAACCTAATTTTGATTTTTCCATGTAAATTGAAACTCTGTTCATGAGATGAAATGTAAATAAGTAGCTCAAAACAATGTTGAGATTGTAAGCCCGATAAAGTGATTCTTCTATGTAAATTGAAACTCTGTTCACGAGATGAAATGTATACAAGTAGCTCAAAACAATGTT
Organism: Erythroxylum pelleterianum; assembly: GCA_027563865.1. Classification (NCBI taxonomy): domain Eukaryota; kingdom Viridiplantae; phylum Streptophyta; class Magnoliopsida; order Malpighiales; family Erythroxylaceae; genus Erythroxylum; species Erythroxylum pelleterianum. Next base: position 613 of record JAOQMR010000048.1, read on the forward strand.
GAGATTGTAAGCCCAATAAAGTGACATAAACATCACACAAAAAGATGCCCTACGTCAGCGGGGCCTTGCCTAGTTTCAAAGTTTTCAATATGAACTCCAGAAAGAATACACGAAGGTAAGATTGTGCTTCTAGCATCCTAAGTAGTATACTGACAAATCTATTGTTGTCAAGACTGCCTCATACACAGAAGGCAGATTTGCTTCTCACCAATCTCTAAACACCTCTTACGCAAGTAGCCTAACACACAGAAGGCTACAATTCAAACTCTTTTCTCGCAAACCCAGACCACCTCACACAGATGGCGGAACGCCTAACACTCAGAAGGCTAAAACCACAAACACCAACTCATGTAGATGTTAACATCTCTCTCATGTAGACGTTAGCACCTTTCAGTTTGTGTTTCACTAAATTTTTTTCTCCACTTCTTCTGTTATTGTGTCTTCTCCTTTTATAAAGCTAGGTTGTAGAATCCTTTGCTTCTGCATGGATAGGAAATCCCATAAGACAAGAATAGAGTGATTTTCTTGCTCTTCAATTTTCCTATTTTGCAGTCTTCAGGATCTAATAGAATTCCTTTAAGTTTAGAGTTCTAATCCTTGCTGACTTAGTTTCCTTATTAAACAATTCTTTTGACTCAAACTAGAAGACTTTAAAGTTGTCAAAAATTGCCAACCACTTGATCCGTAATATTCAGATTTCTCTAGCCGCAATCATCGCAGACTTCAAAATGTCCCCTTTTGGCATTTTTTGACAAAACACTCCTAAGCCATGATATCAGGAAACTAAGCAATAAACACTCATCCTCATTTGCTCCCCCTTTTGTCAGAAATTCCAAAGGTCGACAACGTATGAGAGAAATAACATTAACCACCTTAGAATCATTAACTTTGGCTCCCCCTCAACAAAATATCCAAACAATTCGATTTCTGCAAAAGAAAGTATTGACATAACTCCCCCTCAAACTGAGCTTTTCTTGATAAACAAATAACTTATGACAAGATCTATCAGAGAGAACAAACTTCAAGAGCTTCACGGAGGAACTCAAACCTGGCCGGACCGAAGCTCTTAGTTAGTAGATCTGCCCAATTCTTCTATGTTGGAATGTACTTTAACACTACCTTCCCATCTTCAACAAGATCCTGGATAAAGTGATGTCTGACTTCGAGATGCTTGGTTCTAGAATGAAGGACTGGATTTTTTGGGATGCTTATGGCATTTGAATTATCATAGTAGATCATCAGAACCTTTTGTGAGATACCATAGTTGACCAGCATTTGCTTCATCCATAGTAGTTGTGTACGGCAACTTCCAGCAGCAATATACTCCACTTCAGTCGTAGATAACGAGACATAATTTTGTTTCTTGTTGTGCCAGGACACCAGATTGTTTCCTATGTAAAAGCATCCATCGAATGTGCTTCTTCGATCGTCTGAGTTACCTGCCATATCTGCATTGCAGAAACTTACTAGTGAGGAGTCAGTATCTTTAGTGTACCAGATGCCCATGTTGATAGTTCCTTTGACATATTTGATTATCCTTTTTACTTCTTTGACATGAGACTCCATAGAGTTAGCTTGATATTAGCACATACACCCACACTATAGCTTATGTCTGGTCTGCTAGTAGTCAGATACATAAGACTTCCAATTATGCTTCTATACAATCTTTGATCAGCTGGGATTCCTTTATCATCTTTTGAAAGCTTCTCATTTTCTCCCATAGGCGTTCTACATTCTTTAGCATAACTCATTCCAAATTTCCCAACCAACTTCTAAGCATATTCTTTTTGTGATAGGAAAATTCTATCGCTTTGTTGTTTGATCTGTAACCCTAAGAAAAAATTTAATTCTCCCATCATACTCATTTCGAATTCCTCCTTCATTAGATCAGCAAATTTTTTTACGTCAGTACTAGAAGAGGACCCAAAAATGATGTCGTCGAAGTAAATTTGAACAATAGTCAGTTTCCCATTACTTTTCTTGATGAAAAGCATTTTGTCTAAACTTCCTCTGACATAGCCATGCTTGATTAGGAAGACAAAAAGTCTCTCGTACCATGCTTTTGGGGCCTGTTTTGGCACGTAAAGAGATTTGTTCAACTACAACACGTGGTCTGGAAAATCTGGGTCACTGAAACCTTTAGGTGGCTCTACATAGATTATTTCTTTTAGATCTCCATTTAGAAACACACTCTTGACATCCATTTGATAGAGCTTTATATCCAGGAAGGCTGCTACTGTCAAGAATAATCTTATAGATTCAAGCCTTGCAACTGGTGCAAACATTTCTCCAAAATCAATTCCCTCTACTTGAGAGTATCCTTGGGCTACTAACCTTGCCTTGTTCCTGACCACTGTTCCATTTTCATCACTTTTGTTATTGAAAATCCACTTAGTTCCAACAACATTTTCTTCAGTAGGTTTGGGAACCAGCTTTCATACATCCAAAATTTTGAATTGTAATAGCTCATCTTGCATGGCTCCAACCCAGTATTCATCTAACAATGCTTCTTCAACTTTCTTCGGTTCTATCTTAGAGAGAAAACAAGTATAATGAATGATATTGAAGGTAACTATACTTGCCATCAGCTTATAGTCAGGTTTAGACACCCCTCTAGTTCTTCTTTCATTTAAGTCTCCAATGATGTCGGAGATGGAATGATTTTTTGTAACATGAGCAGAAGGTTGGAAAGTATTAGCTTTTGGATCTTCTTCTGATATCGTTGGATCCTCCTTTGGTTCCTCAATATCTAATCTATCCATTCTAGAAACATTTACCATTAATTCATCATCTGTGTTTGGTTTGTCTAGAGTTTCCAGAAACTTCACATTGTATGACTCCATGATCGTGTTGGTTCTTTTGTTTATCTCACAATAAGCTCTACTATTTGTTGCATAGCCAAGAAAGATTCCTTCATCACTTTTGGAGTCGAACTTCCCTTTGTGCTCCCTGTCTTTCAAAATAAAGCACTTGCTACCAAAAATCTGAAAATATTTGATAGAGGGAGATTTACCTTTCCAGATTTCGTATGGAGTCATCTTTGTTTTAGGTCTTAGATGAACTCTGTTTGAAATGTAGCATGCAGTACACATAGCCTCAGCCCATAAGTTCTTAGGAAGTTTTTTTTTGATAACATCATCACCCGAGCCATGTCCTATAAGGTTCTATTCTTTCTTTCAACAACACCATTTTGTTTAGGTATTTTGGGAGCTAAAAATTCATGAAATACTCCAATCTCATTGCAGAACTCTTCATACGTCGAATTTTCAAATTCTTTCTTGTGATCACTCCTGATTCGTTGGATTGTCATCTCCTTTTCGTTCATCAGTCATTTGCACAGTTCTTTTAAACACTCCAAAATTTTCTAATTTTCCCTGAGAAACTCAACCCAGGTAAATCTGGAAAAATCATAAATGCAAACAAAGGTGTAATACTAACCTCTAACACTGGCACATTGCATGGGGCCCATTAAGTCCATATGCAGAAGTTCTAAGTTTCTGGAGGTTGTGATGGCATGTAGCTTTTTGTGTGTCTCTTTAGTTTGTTTCCCTTGGGTGCAGTCAACGCATTCTTCATTAACCTGATCTTCAAGTTTAGGCAGCCCTCGAACAACTTCAAATCTGGCTAGATCTTTGATATTTCCAAAGTTAACATGTCCCAGTTTTTTATGTCAAATTTTGGATTTGTTCATCGTAACTGAGTTGAAGGTTGAGTCAGTGACTAGTTTGTAGCAGTTATTGCCTGTTCTTAACTGAATCGACCTGCAGCAGTTATTGCCCGTTCTTATACCTCGAAAGACCACCTTTCCATTCGTATTGAGTACTCTACATAACTTTTTATTGAACCAAACATTATAGTCATCATCTCACAGTTGGCTTATGCCAATGAGGTTGTTGTCCAAGTCTTCCACAAACAGTGCGTTTTTCAGCCCATTTTTCTTAATGAGCAGAGTTTCTCTGCCTACAACTTTACCTTCTCCTCCATTGGCATATTTGACTATTCTGGAAACATCATGGGTGATATTCTTTAGTAGATGCTTCTGTCCGGTAATGTGTTATGAACATCCGCTATCAAAGTACCAAGCTTCCTCCTCCTTAGTGACTTTGTATGCAATGACTGTAGAGACTACAGTTTGAACCATCATGGCCACGTGCTTTTCACTTTTAACTTTCTCCACCCATTGCATCTTCGGTTGGTTTGCTAGATTCACTTTCTTTCTTAGAGTCCTACTCTGTGGCTTAAATAAATTGAACATTTTGTTAAAACAGTGAGGTTTAATGTGTCCTTTGGCACCACAGTGATGGCAGACCACAGATTGCTTCCATCTTCTTCTTCTCTCAATTCAATTACGTCCTTTTTTTGGATATCCAAGACCTTCTCAGTGGTTGTGAGTTCTTCTAGAGTTAAGAATGTCGTTGAGTGAGTTTCTGGCTGATGCGAATTTCTTGCATATTTCCTCAGCTTTAATCAACTTTTCTTCTGATTCAATTATTTTCTTAGTTTTGTCACAGACCTTTGACTTGCTTCAATTCTACCACCAGTTGGATCTTTTTTTCATTTAATTTTCTCACTGTATCAACCAAAAGATGGTTAAGTTCAAGTACCTTTTCAATATCATCATTTACCTCTTCATCAGATTTACTGATATCAAGTTGTAGGAGTGATCTCTCGGGCTCAGATGTCTTGGTCACAGATACATCAGTGATTGAGGTAAAGGCAATGTATTTTGCAAAGTTGCTGATGATGTCTTTGTCACTATCATCGGAATCGTCATCTTCATCATCTGAACTCCAAGTAGATGATTTTGTTGCCTTCATTGCTTTCAATCTTTTTTTTCGTATTAGCGCATTCTTCCTTAGTATGTCTAGTGCCTCCACATTCTAAACATTTTTTGTCTTTATTATTGGCACAATTAGCAGCTATGTGACCATATCATTCACATTCATAACATTTAATTCCCCTTCTTCTAGAGCTACTGTCACTGCTTTATCTACCTTGAGGTGGTAGTTTTTCTACTAACATTGGTCTCTTATCAGAAGAATTGTTGCTTTTTACAAACTTTTTGTTGAACCGATTAAGATTTTTCACAAGAATGACAAGTGTTTCTTCCTACTTTAGAGTATTCCCAGTAATATTGTCATCCTGATTGGATGTATTAGCTACAAATGCAACATTCTTCAATTTTGATGGATCAATACCTTCCTCAAGCTATAACTCCTGTTGATGAGATGCAAGGTTCCCTATGAGTTTAGAATATCGGTAGGTGCTGAGGTTCTGTGTTTCTTGAATTGCAGTCACCTTCTGCCTGAAGTACCTTGGCAGAGATCTTAGGACCTTTCTAACAAGTTTTGATTCTGGAATCGGTTCTCCTAGCATGTGCGCTTCAATGGATATCTTTCTGAGTCTATTATCACATTCTTGGATGAGCTCCTTTTCCCCCATCTTTATGCTCTCAAAATCAGAAGTTAGAATTTGGAGTCTAGTCATGCAGACAGAATCTGTTCCTTCACATGTATCCCTAAGAACATTCCAAGCATCAAAGGTTGTATCACAGGTAACAATGGAGTCATGAACTGTTTACCAACACCATTAAATAAAGCATTTAAGGCTCTATAGTTGAAATTATAATCGGTTATCTCATTTTGAGTCCAGTTTGCTTACGCTTTTACGACGATATCATCTTCGATCACCTCTATTGGTGGAGTCCATCTTACAATGATGTTCCTCCAAGCACGCTCATCTATAGACTTGATGTGCATCTTCATCACGTTCTTCCATATTGAGTAATTTGAGTCCGTGAGCTTAGGTGACCTTACAGTTGATACTCCTTCCTTCATTCTTGATTAGTTTGATCTTGATCCACAGGTATGGATTTGGCTCTGATACCAGATGACATTGTAAGCCAGATAAAGTGATGTAAAAACTACACAAAAATAAAGTACAGGAAATTAAAAAGACTCAGAAAATGGTATCGGCGTTCAGATATCAAAAGATACCCTATGTCAGCGGGGCCTTGCCCAGTTTCAAAGTTTTCAATATGAACTCCAGAAAGAATACGAAAAGTTAAGATTGTGCTTCTAGTATCCTTAGTAGTATACTGACAACTCTATTGTTGTCAAGACTACCTCATACTCAGAAGGCAGATTTACTTCTCGCCAATCTCTAAACACCTCTCACGAAAGTAGACTCACACACAGAAGGATACAATTCAAAATCTTTTCTCACAAACCCAAACCACCTCACACAGATGGCTGAACGCCTAACACTTAGAAGGTTGAAACCACAAACACCAACTCATGCAGATGTTAACATCTCTCTCATGCAGACGTTAGCATCTCTCAGTTTGTGTTTCATTAAAATTTTTCTCCACTTCTTCTACTACTGTGTCTTCTCCTTTTATAAAGTTAGGTTGTAGAGTCCTTCTTTGCTTCTGCATGGATAGGAAATCCCAGAAGATAAGAATAGAGTGATTTTCTTGTCCTTCAGTTTTCCTATTTGTAGTCTTCAGGATCTAATAGAATTCCTTTAAGTTTAGAGTTCTAATCCTTGTTAACTTAGTTTCCTTATTAAACAATTCTTTTGACTCCAACCAGAAGACTTTAAAGTTGTCAAAAACTGCCAACCACTTGATCCATAATATTCAGATTCCTTTAGCCGCAATCATCGCAGACTTCAAAATGTAGTTACAAATGTGGAATGTGAGTCAAGATAACATTTATTTTCATTGAAACGTGTAAAGACCTCACTTAAATTTGTATAGTATAAACAAAGTCACGAGTTTGATTGGAAACCCCATGATGCTTCCACATGCATGAGTAGTCTTCTCCCATTCACAAAATGGAATATATAATATGCCCCTCCCTTGTATGAACCCTAACCTACTCACCTTGTTATAATAATAATAGTAATTGCAATGTATGACACTAATTTTTAAGATCACTTCTTTTTACCTATATCATATTATGCTATCATTATAATTCTTATTCAAAATGGCAAAGTCATATTCATAATTTAGAAAGGCTAACTCCTTTTAAGTTCTTCAATTTCATATATAGCATTCAATCATTTTAGTAGGCAGTGGAAAGGGGACTAAATATTGGTACTGAAGGTTATGAGTTGTACGAGCTTTAAAGGAAAAAACTCATAATAATTAAAAAGAACGTTAATTAAGGTAAACTCTGCCCTAAACCTTTAAAATGATACAGATGCCCTTCTAGCTTCCTAATACGCTCTTACTGATTATCCCTTGAATGTGTATAAGTTAGAATTTAAAATGAATACATAAACTAACAACAATAAGGCCTTAGATATACAAACCTCTTCGATCATACAAAAATCCTGAATCACCTAGCATAAATATGGGGATCGTAGTACCATATTCTTTCACTCCACCTTACTTGCTCCCTTTTAAAATAGAACACTAAAATCCTATGAGAACTTTCATCGAACAGTTTACAGACAATCAAAATTCAAAACTAACAACAAAAATCGTTTCTTTTCCCATTCTTCACCAACATTAACACATTGAAACAAAGGAGAGAGGAAAGGCTGAGAGAATTTTAGGGAGGGGGTCTGTGTTCGTTTAATTTCACAGCTGCTAAGACGCTGTCATTTGTTCAGGGTTTGTATTCGTTTAATTTCACAGCAAACGACATCATCTTAGCTAAATTTTTTTCAAATTCGTCACCAAATGTTATTGGTCTATTAAAGATTTGGTGACCAATTCACAATATCATTGCCCCGTACATGAATGCGATGTCGTTTCGCTTAATTCGTTTACATGTCCTTCCATTTTGCGAAGATATCACAATTCATTGTGAAATGTTCAACATTTGGATGCCAAATTTTGAAAGCGTCGCTAATGTTGTTCAACATTTATAGATTTTTTATTTTTGCCAAAATTTTTAAAAATATCATAAACATAAATTAATATAGATATTATATATAATAAATACATTTTTATGAGACCATATAAAATTATGAAATCATATATATTTAAAAAGAATAATAAAAAAGTATACATGACATTTTTGTTAACTAAATTTATTTTTACACTTATACAATCATTGTCATTAAGAAAATAAAATGAAACTAGACAAAAAAAAACAAATTAAAGAAAACATGCAAAAATTGATCAAAGCGGAAAATTTGGTAGGGATCCGGTTCTTTGATTCAATTTTGGCCTACACCCTAATTAAAGCATTTTCTTTACATTTTTAATTTTCTTAATTGATTAAGTCTTTATATGAGGTATTCCTATTACAAATAACAAAATGAAAATTTGGTCTTTTACACTTATATATGCAATTGCTCTTGATTTGCTTCGTTTTTTGGAATTACTAATCTTTAATTTTAATTTGGTAGATAAACAAAATAAAATTAAGAAATTTTTAAAATTTTGTATCTTTCATTTTTACCAAATTCTTCACTAACATGACAACATGTACCATTTAGGCCTTAATCTATCATTAAGCTTTTTATTTGTATAAAAAGATACATTTAAATTAAATACCCTCAGGTTTTTACGACGAATTCAGTTTAGTCGCAGAAAACCATTTCCGCGACCAATCACCACACTTAGTCGCAAATAGTAGACAATTTGCTACCAAATTTTCACGTCGTCACCCAAAACAGTTTTTGCGACGAAGACGTATGAGTCATAGAATATCGGTTTCGACGATTAGCTTCCACACTTAGTCGTAAATGGTTGACCATTTGCTACCAAATATCCACATCGTCACCAAAACCCAAGCAAATTCTTTACTTTCTAAATAATTAACAAATTAACATCTAAATAAATTATCTAAATTACTTTCTTAATTATTTAAGTGTTTTATTTAATTTAAAAAGTGGTTTTCTTTGAATATCAGAAAATAGACTATTACGTTACAAAATAGTAATTTCTAAGATGTGTTATAAATAGTTTCCTAATTATATTAGAATGTCTTGTTAAATTTTTAAAAATTGGTTTTTCAATTTTCATATAATTAAATAGTATAATTTTCTGAAAATTGTAAGTCAACTATAATTTATTTGAAGGGTGAAAAATTAATTTCAAAATAGTTTTCAATTGAATAATTTAATTTTAATTCAAATTATGTCTTCTTTGGAATAGGAATATAAATTTATAAAAAATTATTTATGAACCCGCGGGCTTTGGCGACGAGCTACGTATTAGTCGCTACATCTAACGTTTGTCGACCAAACAATATATCGTAGCAAATTAATTATTACTACTTCCAAACAACTACAGTAAACAAGAAATGAAATCATTTACCTAAACAAGAAAAACGACGCCGTTTTGTATTAGGTTTTCATTGACAACCACAATAAAAGGATACTTTATTCTCGTTCAAGTCGTCAACATTTCTCAAAATCCTCTCTTCTGTTTGGGTTCTGTATTGTGGTCGTCACCATCGAAGAACAATTATTAACGGAATCGGTATTATTATTTTGTTATATTTTCATTAACGAAGTTGTGCTAAGTTTAACTTATACCTTTAGGTGTTTATTGTGAGTTCTTAATTATGCATTTGATGTATGGGTTTTGTTTCGAGCATGATTTACTGTCTATCTTTGTTATTTGTATATGGGTTGGCTTCTTTCCAATGACCTTTAATGCTTCCCTCATTAAAGCTTTGTAACTATTTGATGAAAGGTCTTCAAGAGTATTTTACTTTAATTCATTTCCATTAATAGTAATATAGCAAAATATAGATAATACTATATTTCTGTACATCAAGAACATAGTCATGTCTATTCTACTTTAAATTCTAAATTTTGCATGTGATGCAAACTACATAATAGGTTTCTGAAATTTTAGTAAAGGTAACTTTCATATCATTAGGCACATTAAAAATGTATAAGTGCTAAACTAGACTACTTCACTTACCATCGAAATTGGAGTTGAACATATCATCATTTTATTCTAAATCAACATTTGCAGAATATACCTCTTAACATTATTAATTAAGGAATGTCAACATGACAACTAGTTCTAGATGGCCTTAATTCATTCCATTGGGAGAAATGTGACAAAATTATCCCTATTGAAAAAATAAACAATGCAGAAAAATCTTCACTTTATACACTAATCATCGTTTGTTTTTCATGGTCGATCTTCTGCTTCAATGTGTTTAGTATCATTCGAACAATGTCACTTTCCTCATTATATACATCTCATTTCCTTTTATGAAGCTATTATATATATTTACATTTGATGATATATAATACATGTTGTTTTAAGCTTCCTTGAATCTTGAAGATGACATGTATGCCCATAGAGGCGGGAGCGATGTCACAGCGGTCTGTAAAGGATTAGAGAAATTGGTTGTTTTGGAAAATTCGTCAATTCCACAGACTTCGTCTAGTCATTCACGTATGCATGTCACTCCAATTTCGATTCGTTTAACGGTTTAGTAATCTGCCAATATCTAAGTTTTATACCGATTGTATTTTAGGTAAACTGTTTCGTACTGGCAATTCATCTGAAGAACTTGTCTTCCATACTAAATCTGGCGACTCATTCACTGTATCCTTTACAAGTTTAGCTATAGCAGAAACGTTGTTACAAGAGGATGTGAAAAACCCTACACCTAAGGGAAGAACTGTTACTGTTTCAATTGGTGCCTTCGAATGTGCAAGGACCTTTCTTGGGAATCCAGACATCGGGAACTTATTTACCCTTGCTGACTCCCATATCGCTTAGAATCCAAACAAATAATTATATCATTGTCATTTATCGATGCAATCAACTGGACTCATCTTTAAAGTTGATTTACTGTTGTATCTATAAGAATTTGTCAAATAACTTCTTTACTAGTCAGGGGCCAAGCTGCGTACTATTAAGCGTGGACTATTATTGTTCTTGTTCTATGACTATGAATTGTTAAACTTCTAATTCAAAGTTCGTACTACTCCATATATCATATTATTATATTGATACAATTATTTAAATTTTTTATAACAAAATTTTGCAATGTTAGTAAATATTAATGATTAATTAATATTACTATTTAACACTTAAGATTATGTTATGTGTGTTTTTTCAACAATACATTGTAAACATTCAAAACAAATCTCCAATAAAACATATCTTAACTATGATAGATTATAAAAATGTTAGTTTAACAATTTTGAAAAATGTCAACCCTTTGGTGATGATGTAGGCAAATGATCATCAAATGTGTTGCAAATTACTATAAAACCTTTGATGACATTTAGTGACGATTTCTAGAAATCGTCGCCGACTGTGGACCATTTAGTGACGATTTTTAGAAATCGTCATTGAATGTGCAACATTTGATGACAATTTTGAAAATTCGTCACCAAATGTTGATCTCTTGGTGATGCTTCCAAATATCGTTACCAATTAGTCACTTTAGCAACAATGTCAAAAACGTAGCAAAAAATAAAACGTCTTTTTAGTGACAATTTTATATAATCATCGCCAATTGTGAACGTATTTAGGGATGAATTATGAAATTGTCACCCATTATGGATCATTTTGTGACGATTTTTGATAATCGTCACTAAATGTTCACTATTTGAAGACGATTTTTGTTATTTGTCATGAAATATTGTTCTTTTTGTGGCGCTTTTTTAGTTAGTCGCTAAAAGCTTAGTTTTAATGACGATTTAAAAAATTGTCATAATATGATAACTTTTGCCGACAATTTTGCGCACGTTTGAAAAAAAAAGTAGCTAAATGTCTACCTTTTTGTCGTGAAACACTACGCTGCTCTTTCTGTTAAATTTCACTCGTATGTCTTCATCTTCCCCAGCCTCTACGCAAATGGAGAGAATATAAACGTATTGTTATGACTATTCAGTCCAAAAACTAAACGAAAGTCACCATGAAAATGCAGTGGGCCAAATGATCGAAACTCTAAGATGTATGTGCCCCGTGAAGACTGCAGACGTTAGCTTTAGCTTAGGTTATATAGGCTTAGGAATAGGGCGTGTTTGAAGGATGGAAACAGGAATGGACCACTAATATGGTCGGCTTTCTTGCTCTAACGATCTAGAATGGTTCAAACGTCCTAGTTCTTGAAGGTTTCTAAAGTCTTCAAGAAGTGCTTTTCGTTGATAAATCTAAGACACGTTAAAAGAAAAAAGATAAAACATATAACCTTTTTTATTTTAAGAAATATTTTAAATTTTTTTTTTTAAATTCTAAAGAATTTTTAAAAATTTTTTTTTCATTAAAACTCTTTATTTTAAATTTTGGTTAACAAATAACAATAAAATACACGTAATATAAACCTTAAACATGGATTAACTAAATATTATTTTTAAAATTTGTACAAAACTAATTGAATATGAGTTAAACTGATAATTTATTATATTTATCTTAAATTATTAATTTAAGTCAAATTTAACTAATTAAGTTTATATTTAAGAGCTAATTTGAGTCATTATATTAGTGACATCTGATTAGTCTACGTCTAATGCTTATATTATATGTATTTTATCAACATTTTTAATAAAAGTTTAAAATAATATTTTCCTGAAAGCCCAAAAATTTAAAAATTAAGATATTTTTTAAAAGTTCTTAAATTATGAGAACTTCTAACAAAAGAAAACTTTGTTTGGAAGACTTTAAAAGTGTCATCACTAAGGTTGATGTATATGGTCCCCATCTTCTCAGATAGCCCGTAATTTCACGAGGTGCTTTAACGGAGGGAATGGTTATGACTTAGGTTAGGCCAGGACCACATCGTATCATTTTCAGTTGTAAATCGGTTTTATGGTTTGTATTTGACTTTTTTTTTTCTACAAGGTATTCTAAAAGGTCTTAATTATGAGAAATTACTTTTAAGTTATCTACACCCAAACTAATCCTCGCTTGAGTCGAATAGGTCCCTTGCGGGTAGTAAAACTCTGGTTCTAAATTTTAAACGACTACATATATGAAAGCGATTCAAACCTACGACCTCACTTAAGATAAGAGAATCCTTTACCAATTCACCCGCGGCCTAAGGTATATATTTGACTTTAACTCCAAACATGGGCAATCAAATAGACAAGCGGTGGGTTTGTTAGCAGGTGCAGGCGTTGTGTGAGCCACTTTTTACTAATTCCTTAGTGGTTCTGGATTGCCAATTGGGGCATGAAAGGCCCAATCTTCTCCAATAATGGCATCAATAATATAAAACTTTTGCTTTTTGAAAGTTTAATTATAGGCTTAATAATTGGTAGAGTCAAACTAAATCAAATAATAATTTTAATGTTCTTAAAGTAGTATGATTTTGGTTCTATTTTTAAAAAATAACATCATGTTATTAAATTAAAATAATAAGTGATTTAAGCTTAATTTCTAATTAATTCAAACATATTTATTGATTTTGAATTGAGTTATACTTAAATTAATTCGTCAAGTTAAGTAATCCAAATTGTGTAATGAAAATTCTTAAACTCTTCATTTAAAATTTGTGATTTAATTTGAATTTATAAATTTATTTAACGGCTTATTAAGAATATTTCTGTTTCCCATCCTTAAAAAAAGTATAAGTTCAATTTTAAAATTAAAATTGATTTAATTTAAATTAATAAATAAAACTTCAAGCATATTCGAAAAGATTAAATTCTATTATATTGAGTTTTCTTCAACTGTCATCAACAACCAGGTAAAATTTAGTGAGGTCCGAAAATACACAATCTTAGTTTATTAATAGTTTATATTTTTATAAAGTTAAAATTATAAATTTCAAAACTTATTCAATCAACTTAAAATCGATCCTTGCACGTTAGATCGGATCGGATCGTACGGAACTAAAAATTACGAAGCCTAACTTTCAAGTTCATGTGCTGTGCTGTGCTGGTAGGTCTCAGACCGTAGAAATGCGCAAGTAACGATCTTAGATCTCTTTTTGATGTAAGAATCTTACAATTCGTAATATTCCAATTTACTTGTAAATTGGCTTCTGTGGTCAAAGGTTGACTGAAACAACCTCTTTTTGTGTTTCGTCATCTAGAAATGGTCAAATCAATTTGTACGGACAAAACTCCTAATCAACCCTCCCAAATTGGTCATAGATTCTAATGTCTTTGAAACATTTCCAATTATTATGATTAAGCTTATGAGCAAAATTAAGATTCTAATCCAATCTCAAATTTAATAAAATACATTCTCAAAAAATAACAATTATAGTTTAGGTTACACTCCATAAACCTAAGTAGGTAACTAGAAACTTGTCACGTACCACGTCAGACTCATGGAACAAATAAGTTGAAAGTGAAGATCTCTTATCTTACATAACAGGTCTTTTGTTCTATTTTCATTAACGAAGTTGTGATAAGTTTAACTTATACCTTTAAGTTTTTATTATGAGTTCTTAATTATGCATTTGATGTATGAGTTGTGTTTATGGTTGTATTTCAAACATGAATTACTGTCTGTCTTTGTTATTTGTATATGGGTTGACTTCTTCCCAATGACCTTTAACACCTCTCTTATCAAAGTTTCGTAACTATTTAATGAAAGGTCTTCAAGAGTATTTTACTTTAATTCATTTCCATTAATAGTAATATAGCCCAATATAAATAATACTATATTTTTGTACATCAAGAACATAGTTATGTCTATTATACTTTAAATTCTAAATTTTGCAAGTGATACAAACTGCACAAACAATAGATTTTTGAAATTTTAGTAAAGGTAACTTTCATATCATTAGGCACATTAAAGATGTATAAGTCCTAAACTGGACTACTTTCACTTATCATCAAAATTGGAGTTGAACATATCATCATTTTATTCTAAATCGACATTTGCAGAATATACCTCTTAACATTATTAATCAAGGAATGTCGACATGGTGACTAGTTCCAGATGGCCTTAATTCATTCCTTTGGGAGGAATGTGACAAAGTTGTCCATGCTGAAAAATTAAACAATGCAAAAAAAATCTCCATTTTATACACTAATCATCGTTTGCCTTCTATGGCTGATCTTCTGCTTCAAGGTGTTTAGTATCATCTAAACAACATCACTTTCCTTATTATGTACATCTCATTTCCTTTTATGAAGCTATTATATATATTCACATTTGATGGTATATACTACATGTTGCTTTAAGCTTTTTTGAATCTCGAAGATGACATGTATGCAGATGGAGGCGGGAGCGATGCCACAATGGTCTGTAAAGGATTAGGGAAATCGGTTGTTTTGGAAAATTTGTCAATTCCACAAACTTCGTCTAGTCATTCACGTATGCATGTCACTCCAATTTTGGTTCGTTTAACGATTTACTAATCTCATAATATCTAAGTTCTATACCAATTGTGTTTTAGATAAATCGTTTTGTACTGACAGTTCATCTGGAGAACTTTTCTTCCATATTAAATCTAGCGACTCATTCACTGTATTATTTACAAGTTTAGCTATGGTTGAAACACTGTTGCAAGAGGGTGGGAAAAACCCCTACACCTGAGAGAAGAATTATTACATTTCAATCGGTGCCTTCGAAAGTGCCCTTCTCAGGAATCCAGACATCGGGGACTCATTTACTTTTACCGGCTCTCATGTTACTTAAAATCCAAAAAAATAATTATATCATTGTCATTTATCGATGTCATCAACTGGACTCAGCTTTAAAGTTGATTTATTGTTGTATCTGTCAGAATTTGTCAAATAACCTCTCTATTAGTTAAGAGTCAAGCTGCGTACTATTGAGTGTGGACTGTTATTTTTCTTGTTTTATGATTGTATGAATTGGTAAACTTCTAATTCAAAGTTCGTACTACTCCATATATCATATTACTATATTGATACAATTATTTAAATTTTTTTATAACTAATTTTTGAAATGTTAGTAAATATTAATGATTAATTAATACTACTGTTTAACACTTAAAATTATGTTGTGTGTGTTTTTTCAACAATACATTGTAAACATTAAAAACAAATCTACAATAAAACATATCTTAACTATGATAGATTATAAAAATGTTAGTTTAACAATTTTGAAAAATGTCAACCTTCTGGTGACGATTTAGGCAAATGGTCACCAAATGTGTTGCAATTTACTGTAGAACCTTTGGTGACATTTAGTGACGATTGTGAACCATTTAGTGACAATTTCTAAAAATCATCATTAAATGGTCCACATTAGGTGACGATTTTCAAAATTCGTCACCAAATGTTGATCTTTTGGTGACGTTTCCAAATATCGTTACCAAATGGTCACTTTTAGTGATAATGTCAAAAATGTAGTAAATAACCAAACGTCCTTTTAGTGACGATTTTATATAATTGTCCAATTATGAACCCTTCAGTGACGATTTCAGACATTGATCACTAAATGTTTAACAAATTATGGTGACAATTTTTGAAAAGCATCACCAAAAATTCATTTAGCAACGAATTTCTGAAATTTTCACTCATTATGGATCATTTTGTTACGATTTTCGGGAATCGTCCTAAATGTTTTCCATTTGGGGACGATTTTTGTCATTCGTCACGAAATGTTGCTCCTTTTGATGCTTTTTTAGTTAGTCGCTAAAGGCTTAGTTTTAATGACAATTTGAAAAATCGTCACAATATGATAACTTTTGTTGACGATTTTGCAAACATCGAAAAAAACGTAGCTAAATGTCGTTAAATTTCACTCTTATGTCTTCATCTTCCCAAACCTCTACTTACATGGAGAGAATATAAACGTATTTTTATGACTATTCAGTCTAAAAACTAAACTAAAGTCACCATGAAAATGCAATGGGCCAAATGATCGATACTCTAAGATGTATGTTGTAACATCCTGTTACCCATGATAAGGCTAAAATAAGAAATATGAAAGATTATTGAGAGAATAGAAATGCATTTTTCATGCTCATGCATTATATAATATGCACATATACTTGAATATGAATTTTGCATATGAAAATAATTGTACATGCATTCAGTGACAATTTTTGAGTATAATTGATTGTTTGAACGTGAATATGATTTTGATATGTGATTTTTTGAGAATGGTGAAATTGTTGTATTGAAAATTTAATTGGTGAGTGTATTGGTTAATTTTGAATTTTGGTGAATTTTAGGAATAATTTCCAAAAATGTTGGATATTATTGTACTAGGGAAAATGCCAATTGGCAAGTAAATTGATATATGAAAAATAGAAATAGGAATCGAATGATATTGGAGAATTGTTAAAAATGACTTTGAAAACTTCGGAGATGACTTTGGAATTTTTGAGATAATGATTTTGAAAAATTAGAGACAAATTGGAGAAAAGTGAATTAGTTGAATGAGGAACTAGTAATTTCCTTAGAAGCTAGATGAGTGACAATTGTCACTAACTTAGTTAAGTTACACTTGATAATTTTGTTAGAAAGACTAAGTTATGTTCTTTCGAAGTTGAAAGACTAAGTACTGTTGTCTGTCCTAGTTGGCTTCTTCGTAGCTATCTTCTTCAAATTTCTTCTTTGTTATCTGCTTCTTTTGCCTCAAAGAAAACCTAAACCTGCCAACCCCTACAATGGTGTACGTAAATTACTTGAAGTTTAGGGCTTCTTGAGTTTTTGCAGATTTTGGAGAAATATCAAGTAAGTATTGTGTAAATACTTTAGAGTTGTGGTTTTATGAAACAAAAATGGTGATTTATTTGTCGATGCATGATCGTGAAGAAAAATGGTTGTTCTTCATGAAAACTATACAAATAGGATTAAAAAATCTAGATATGATGTTAATTTGTATTTGATGACTATCCTGTGATCAAATAGCGTATAATTGATTTTGAGTTAGAAAGAACCATAAAAATATGCATGAAAGAGTATAGAGATATGGAAAGTTGATAGAGAAATATATGCTTGGTTTTTCTTTTCATAGTGTATGTATGTATATACGTAGGTGGTTTGAGAGTTTTTAGAGATAATCAAAAGAATGAATTTGGAGTTGAAGAATAGTTGTATGATGATGGTCTGAGATGAGGAAGATTGTTTAAATGATAGTTAGAGGAAGAAATTAAGAGAATGCAGAAAATGAAAATATAGGAAAATGACGGTGAAGAAAGTGTAGAGAATGGTGAAATGCCTGAATGACTTTTCTTCTATTCTTGATGATTTTGTTTAAGCATGAATTTTTTATTTTGTTTGTGAATGATTTTATTTGAATGGGAGACAAAAATGTGGCGAAGATAAGTTAGAGAAGTTGGATTAGAATAAAAGAAAAGAAAGAAGAAGAAAGATTGCAGAGTGTCGGATTTAAAGAAAGAAAAGAGAAAAAGGGGTAAAAATGTGGTCTGAAACTTCCATGATTAAACTGTATTGATCTAGGAAGATTTTGACAAAATTATTTTCATGAAAGTTTTAGATCTTTCTTTTAGCTTTTTATTGATATAAAGTTTCAAATTTTTGGAGTTTTGGATTGAAAGTTACGGGGGCTAGAAGTTAGGGAGTGCGACTGGAAAGTCGCGATCGTGCCCGCTACAACTATTCACCGAATGTCACGATCGCGACTTCGGAAGTTAATGGTAATTTTGCAATCGTGATGAAGCGAGATCGCTACTTCGCAAGTTTGATTGTGTGCACGATCACGACTTCGAAGGTTGGAGGCTGACGCAACACCCTTCGTTCTTTTGGCTATATCTTCTTCATCCGACTTCCAAAAGACATGAGACTTGAACCATTGGACTCGTAACACATTTCTCTACCTCTCCACCATAAATCTTATCCATCTGAAATCATTCAAGAGAGATTGAGTGAAAAATGTGGGACAGGTCTGACTGAGTGTGGTCTGAAATAGTCCAATTTTTTTGTCCGTATCTGTCACACCCGTGACTGTTCCTTACACCCATGAGTCACTCACGCCCGTGACTTTTCTTCCTCACACCTGTGAGTGTTAATTTTTGGATGATGTTTAATTGTCACATCAAGACACTGTGCTCTCTAATAGTTAACCGTGACTTAATTTCAGTTTGTGCACCTGAGAGCATTTTGTAAACTAAACAGTCTTGTTTCTTTTGACCATAACTTCTTCTCTAGAATCCAAATGAGATGATTTTTATTTGGAATAAACTAGAGACATAGGCTACAAATCATCTGAAGAAGTAGAATTTTAATTCAGTCTCTAAGACTTTCAATTTCTGAATGAAAATTAAGTATAGTATACTGTTTCAGAATGAGAATAGTCCGAAAATATTTGAAGTATAGCTTTCAGATTACTAAATCAAATTGAACAATCTTGGTGTCATTAGAAACTTAAGAGATGGGAGAACAATTTTCTAGAAGAGAGTATTGCCAAATTACTTCATTTTCATTGTCTAAATGATCAAGAACGGTAGACCTGAAAGTCAGTTTTTGGAAAAAAAAAACTGAAAGGATTCATTGGGTTATGAAAATAAATTCAATGATTTTATTGAGGTATAAACCTAAGTACAAATTATATTTAGGTGAGTTTTGAGACAGGATTGATTATATGACTAGGATAATGAAAAAATACTTGGGATTGTCATGAACACGCATTGTGCATATTTCATATACATACATGTGCATTAATAAACACTTATAATTGTGCAAACTGTGATATGTTTATCTGCTTGTTATAGAGGAGCAACTGGAACGTCAACCTCCAAACGTTGCCGGAACTTCTTGGTATTAGCTTCGGGAGCGACCTGTGAGTAACCTAGACGGTTTTTCTTAATTACTGTTTGCTTTAAACTGTGTTTTGAATGATTTATTGAATGAATGTGAATTGATTGTATTGATTTCAGACAATGAAGGTTCGATGATTGTGATAAATGAATGAGTTATTGAAGTGCTACTTACATGTGAATGTGACGGAATAAATGTTTCTCAATAATAATGTTGAATGCCGGACCTTGGGTTCGATGAAAATTGTGATCTGAATGTGAATGTGCAAGCATATAATTGATTGAGAAAATGATATGTGAAGCATTTCAATACATGAATGCATGTAAGATAAAGAATGTTGTGACCGGAGTCGCTAACGAAAAAGAATTTAAAGCTCAGAATGTGAAAAGAGCCTTAGGTTCAGTTGTCAATGTACCTGGTATCCACTAAGGGATATGAGACATAAATTGACACAGCTCGGTATCCACTAAGGGATATGAGTTAGTAAAAAGACATTCGATCACAACGAAAATAATAAATAAAAGTGAGTCTCACGTGCATTGCATTTATACTTGATATGTGTATTTTATATGATTGAAATGTGATATTCCGTGATTATGGAAAGATGTGAGTAAATTGTTACGTGTACTGATGTGATGCATGAATTAAGTGAACTATTAATAATGGTTACCTCATTGAGTTCGCAAAACTCACCAAAATTTTAACGTTGACTTTTCAGGAACAAGAGATAATTTTACCTACTGAGGGATACCTTACTTTTGGGAACAAGAAGAAATGGCTTAAAGATCGGTTAGCTGGATATGGACAGATTAAATAGATTTCATACATTTTTCTCTTTCATATAGCACATTTTCGTATTAGGATCTGATGTTGTATAAGTATGGATGTTGAAAGATACATTGTAAGTCGACGTACGGTTTTATGAAATGAAAAGAGAAAATTTGATTTTAAAATATTGTGACTTTCATTATGATCTTTATAAGAGAATAAATATTGATGATACTGTATTAAGTGAATGTAGTGATTGATCATAACACATCATTATCATAAGCTATGTACTGAAATGTCCTCCAAGCGTTCCGGTATGTACCCTAAAATAAGAGGCGCTACATATGTCCCCCGTGAAGCCGGAAGAGGTTAGCTTAGCTTAGGTTAGATGGGCTTAGGAATAGGGCGTGTTTGAAGGATGGAAACAGGAATGGACTACTAATGAGTAGTTAGTGCAATGGTCGGTTTTCTTGCTCTAACGATCATAGAATGGTTCAAACGTACTAGCTCTTGAAGGTTTCTAAAGTCTTCAAGAAGTGCTTTTCGCTGATAAATTTAAGACACGCTAAAAGAAAACTTTGTTCGGAAGACTTTAAAGGTGTCATCATTAAGGTTAATGTATATGGTCCCTATATTCTCAGGTAGAAGATTGCAGAGAAGCTAGCCTGTAATTTCACGAGGTGCTTTAATGGAGGGAGTGGTTAGGACTTAGGTTAGGACCACATCGTATCATTTTCAGTCGTAAATTGGTTTTATGGTTCGTATTTGACGTTAACTCTAAACATGGGCAATCAAATAGACAAGCGGTGGGTCTGTTAGCAGGTGCAGGTGCAGGTGTTGTGTGAGCCACTTTTTACCAATTCCTTAGTGGCTCTGGATTGCCAATTGGGGCATGAAAGGCCCAATCTTCTCCAATAGTGACATCAATAATATAAAACGTTTGCTTTCTTTTTGAAAGTCTAATTATAGGCTTAATATATAATTGGTCGAGTCAAACTAAATCAAATAATAATTTTAATGTTCTTAAGGTAATATGATTTTATTTCTATATTTTTGAAAATAACTTCAAATAATATCATTTTATTAAATTAAATAATAAGTGATTCGAGCTTAATTTTTAATTGATTCAAACATATTTATTGATTTCGAATTTTACTTAATTTCTCAAGTTAAGTAATCCAAATTGTGTAATGAAAATTCTTAAACTTTGTGATTTAATTTGAATTTATAAATTTATTTAACAGCTTATTAAGAACATTTATATTTCCCGTCTTAAAAACGAATTTATAAGTTTGATTTTAAAATTAAAATTGATTTAATTTAAATAAATAAATAAACTTCAAGCATATTTGAAAAGATTAAATTCTATTATATTGGGTTTTCTTTAATTGTCATCAACATCCAAGTAAAATTTCGCTAAATCGTGAAATTTTGCAAGATTCGATAATACACAACCTTAGTATGTTAATAGTTTATATTAATAAACTATTTTTGTGCCGCGCTTTGGTCTCAGATCGTAGAAATGCGCAAGTAACGATCTTGGAACTCTTTTTGACCGGAACGAACTCACTTATGTAAGAATCTTACAAGTCGTAATATTCGAATTTACTTGTAAATTGGTTTCTGTGGTCAAAGGTTGACTGAGACAACCTCTTTTCATCTTGAAATGGTCAAATCTATTTGTACGGACAAAACTCCTAATCAACCCTCCCAAATTTGTCTTAATAGTCTAATGTCTTTGAAACATAGTACAAAGATTGTTGTTTACAACTAAATTATAAAATGGTTCTTTTTAAGCTTTATCATTTCCAATTATCATGATTAAGCTTATAATCAAAATTAAGAATCTAATCCAATCCATATTTAATAAAATCACATTCTCAAAAATATAACAATTATAGTTTAGGTTACACTCCATAAACCTAAGTACGTAACTAGAAACTTGAATCTTACATAATAGCTCCACGAGATTTCATGCTTAACAAGTAAATTTAGGAGATGAATCTTGAATTGTTGCCAAATGTGAAGTTTGGATCAAACTCAAGATTACCCAATGGGAAATCGAAGCCCAAGGTCGGAGAGTTGGTGGAGGAGGCCGCGGCGGAGATCATGTCAGTAAGCTCAGATTGGTGAAAGCTTTGGGTTCCTCCATAGCTATGGTGAATCCCACTTGCAGAAACGGAGAAATAGTTCGTCCCTGATGTGGAAGGTGATATCAGTGATGGAGAAAAGTTGCCCGTGAAGCTGTTATCGGTGGTGGAAGGAGAGAACATGTGAGTTTCAGGCTTCACGGAGGATGTTGAAGGGAAGTGGAAAGAAGGACGTGACTGTTCGTTCATGGAGTCCAAGTCTTCGGTATCGGTGATGACTTTGAGCCCAGTTCGAAAGTTAATGAGCAGTTCTTGTGATTGGTGCTGGTTTGTAAGAGTTTGAGGCTTGTGTTGTTGTTGTGTCTGGTCAATCATGTTCTTGTTCAGTTCTTGATTCTCGAGGTGTTGATGAGTTGGAGACATGATGTGTGTACTTTGGTTACAGGTGTGGCTTCCTCTGTAGGTAATCTCGAAGATTGTCGGGTCTTCATCGGATCTCTGTACTTGTTTTGTTGCTAAACAACCTTGGACGTTTCGATGAGTGCACCTGTAATACCCTCTGAAACGAAAAATACTCCATTGTTAAGTAGCTTCAGAAAGAAAAGAGAAACAATTTTTAGGGAAAAAGATCCAACCTCGGATATTTAGCTCCAAGTATGTCTTTTTGTCCGTACTTTCTCCAACTATATCCATCATCAAGAGGACCTTCCAATCCCATTCCTGGACTAACTCGAACTTGTTGCGTCCATCTTGGCATGTCCTTCCTGTCGAATCATCACATACCAACATGAAATTTCGTAAACGTAAATTTGGAACAAGTCAATATGTACCTCTTCCTGGAGCCATCTTTGAGGTCGTGATCTTTGACATCACGGTCGGAGTCCTCACCACTAAGAGACGGCGGTGACTCCGACATTCGAATAGCAGCTGGTCCTGTGTAATATTGCTGCTCTGATGCTCCTACTACGGACCCTGAAGCGGAGCTGCTAAAATTGGCAATGGAAAGTGCCTTTTCGTAAGAAACCAGGATCTTTTTTAGCAGAATTTCACATGCTTCTCTAGAAGAAGATGGCGAGTTGACATGGATTTGAAGCTGTTTAGCTAGTTCTCGTCCTTGTCTTAGCTCAGCTATTAGATTCTTCTGCTCCCAATCGCCCATGTTCTCCATTTTCAAGAACAACAATTAATGATTAATCAAAGTAACGAGAGCAGTTGCTGATTTACTCGGTAAAAACTGGGACAAGGTAGTTCATGTAACCTGACCAGAACTTACAGGTGAGCAAAGGGATCGAAGGACTCCACAGGATATGAAAAAGCAAGTGGAAATGTATGAAATTAAGAAGAAGAAGGAGAAGAAGTAGTATGAATATAAGAGGAAGAAGGAGAAGAAGAACAAGGTACCAAACTTGACATGAAAGTCCAGAAACAAAGCTGAGGTTTAGGTTCTGCAGAACCAATTACAGAACTTGGGATCGCTGAAAAAGGCCATACAAGCTGACACGAAGAGTGGGTTTTCTTGGGGTTTTTGGGATAGGAGAGGATAATAAAAAGAGAGAAGAAAAGTAATAGAAATGGAGAAATGGAGAAGGTTGACTGAGGAAAAGAAAGCTTACCGGCTATGGCTTGTTATTCGTTAAGACCGGTCTTTGGTCATAGGAAATATATGGTTCAAAGCAAAAGGAAAGTCCAATTTCTGACCATTTCGTTACAATTAAAGTCACTTTTATGTTCCCTCTTTAATATTGCTAAAACAAATGAAGCATACCAAATTAGTAAACTTACATCACAATTTAAGGATTTTTATATTGTTTTTTTTTACATTAAGATTTTTATATTGTTTATCATATAAAATTTAATGTATCCCGTGTACAAAACTCCTTGCTTCGTGAAAGTTTAAGAAATGCCATAATATGCTCATACTTCTCTTTATATTTTTACAAGGGAGTTGTTACTTATGATCTTATGGTTAATTGTTAACGGTATAAAATTATCTTAAAAATTAAATTTAAAAAAATAAAAAGATTTATATTCCACCTCATATTATTTTTAACTAAATTAAAAATTAACTAAATCAAAGTGCATATAATGCTAAAATTTGAGAACAAATTTAAAAATAAGAGGGGAAATTAATTAAGATGACATAGGTGAGGTTCACAGGGAGGCTCCTACTGTTTCGGATCCCAAGTTTGAGGCTTGGGATGTAGAGGATTCCTTAATCATGTCATGGCTTTGGAACTCT
>JAOQMR010000048.1:81084-92199 GCA_027563865.1 Erythroxylum pelleterianum
TAACAACGAATCCGAATTATTGTCAGCTGACACAACAAGCCAAACAACTTCCCTAGAAAACTACGACGACCACTGTGTACCGAGTACCAAAGTCAGAGCAGCAACTAAAGGGGGGAGGGGAGGGTGCAAGACATAGCACGAAGAAGGTGACAAGTGTCTGTACCAATAAGCTCTAATAATATGACCAACATACTTTTGTTGGATCAGAACAAGCAGAACCAAAAAGTGTAGACTTCTGTATGTAGACATCTTCAAATCGAAACAGAGGAAAGGAAAGCATACACAGTTTACGTGTCAACAGGAAAATGGTCAATCCAAAAGCTTTGTGGACGTCTCCTTCCAAGTTTGACACGTATGGACAGGGTTGCCAGAACAGGACACAGTTACACACGTAGGACGAAGTACCAAAAGTCTTTATTTTAAAAGAACGGGAAGTAATTACTAATTACCACTTGAAACCACAACGAAATGGTAATGAAAATGACATAAGAACATTTTTCTAGAAAACAAACCTGTCACACTTCGTGGGGCTACCTAGTAACTGGTCCTCTAGGGCTAGGCTAATCAGTTGGTAGGATTCTCACCTGTAAACTGACTTAACCAACTAATCGTTAACTCTTGATACTCCACTTACAAGAAATAGACAACTTAAATAGGTATAAATGGGCGGTGGCTTGTAGTCTCGGTTTCACATGGAACAGATATTAGTTTTTTCAGTGGTTTCAGACCAGAATTAACCAGAATAACTAACCCTTTCTTCGAAGTTAAGTTAGAGGGCAGGGAAGACGAAAAAGAACAAATAAATAAAAACCATTTGCCTTCTTAATAACAAAATCATCTTATTCTATGTCTTGTATTTAAAGTAAATATTATTTAAAATAATAACAAAATATGCATAATATAAATATAAGCCTTTAACTAATCAAATATTATTAATATATAATAATTCAACTCAACTCTCAAACTTTATTCGAACTAATTAAAATTAAATTAAATCATATAGCTAAAAAAATTAAATAAATATTATTAATTAAAATATAAAGAAAAAAACTATAGAGATCAACTAATAAAACCTGTAAAAATAGAATAATAGCTAGGAAAAGGAGGTAAAATAAATTAAAAATTAAAAAATTATATAATACTGGAAAATCTCAATCAAAATTTCACTTATTTTAAAAATATTTTGTCATTTTGAATTATTTGAAAATATCTTATAATATTAAAAATTACTGCATCTTTGCTATTTTCGCTAGATTAAATTAGTCATATAGACTCAACTTGAATAAATATTTTTGAAATTTTCTTTTACAATTAAACAAAAAAAATGCATATTTTGTTACTAAAGCATCTAAAAGTACCTAATTGGCAGTTAATTAGGTAAAAGTCCTGTTCTCGGACCTAATGAGGACCCCACTCTCAGATTCCAATAACTGCCTAACCGTGTCTCCTGTAACTAAAAGAAGACAAAGGTCGGTAGTTCCTATGAATCCTCACCCTACACGCGGCACATAACCACGAAACGTGTTGGGAAACGGCGAGCTTTCGTCGAGCTTACTTGGTAGTTCTGTTGAATAGCCCGGATGTGTCCATTTGAAGCCCCAGTCAGCTCGTGGGGACCAATGTAATACACGTGTCAGATCCAGTCACCATTATCTCCTGCGCTTTTCTCTACTTGGTCGGCGGTTCATCGATACTAAATAATAAATTATTATTATTATTTATTAAAAAGCGTACATAGGTTTGAACAGAGGATTTTATAGACCACAAAGTCACAAACGTCAGGCGTTGGTGAAGGTGCAGCAGGGGACGATGGATCTTTCCAGAAAAACCGACCCCAACCGTTTTTGCTTTTTTTTGGTTTAATTCTATTCGCAACGGTTTGGTTTCGTAAGAACGTCGTGGACTGAGAACTTCCTAAGACAACATCGACCAAACATCGTCGGAGCTAGGCAGACACAACATTAAACGCCGAACTAATCAAACTAAAGCAGATGTTCCTCGTCTTAATTCGTCCGTCAGTTCACCCATTGATCGATCATACTCAAAAAATTTAAAAGAAAATAAGAGAAACAAAGAGAGACAGAGATAGAGCATGCAATGTCCGAATCGAATCAGAAGAAGTAAATATTTACCAGTTCGAGTTCGTTCCTTCTTGTCGATCGAGAGAGTCTTCGATCGATTAAAGTTGAATAACAGCTCCCAAACTGAAATATCAGAGAAAATAGAGAATGGTGCACGGAGAGCACAAGGGTTAGTGTGTGTATATATATACACGTATTAAGAGAAGAAAGAATGAATTATATAATATTAATTTATTAATATTATATCAATGCATGTAAGTAGTAAGGATTTTACTAGCTTGCTGACAACTTTAAGATCAAGAATTTCAATGAACTTTCATACTTTTCTATGTTCATTTATGTTCTAGAATCTACAAAAACCAATCACACAATATTTTTGATAAGTTGCGGAGTTACAAAAGTTCGATATTACGTAGTCTTACTCTTACTAACAAAAAGATTATTTCGGAATATAATTATGATAATAATGGCCAAAAAAATGTAATTATTTAAAGAGATTGCTTACTCATTAAGAAGATTATTAAAGAGTAGATTCTGAATTTGACCATTGTTTGGAGAAAGATTAATAAATAATTAATAGGAAGTAGGTGAGGTGGATTAACAATACTCGTCTTTAGGAAACACAAGGCTAGTTTGAAAAGGGCAGCCCTTTTCTTCTTGCATGCATGTGAGGTAAGCCGACAAGCTTGTCGCTTTCAAATTTAAGTCTTTTAGAGAAAAGTTGAAATCTATTTTAATTTTGCAAAATAAATTAGCTTTTATTAGATAATTTAATTCGAGTCTTCGTCAATTTATATATATATATATATAAAGAAAAGTAACGTGTAAGACGTAGTCTTCGCATGAATTTGCATTCAGTGGTCACGAAGCTTCCGACCGTTCACTTTCTTTTTGTTTGTTTTTTCTAATGTTGAAAATATAAAATATTGCTCTTCAGATTCTTGTTCTCAGCTCCGACAAGTCTTCCTTGTTAATGTCTTCAACGATGACACGCGGTAGTTCGCATCAAAACTACCAATTTTTATATAATAATAATAATAATAATAAATTATATTTTATGTATTGAAGTTTCTGATTACCTTCCCATGACTTTTCTTTTTAACTGTCTTTCCTAACAATCTTCTCTTTAGTAACATTTCCAGGAATCGAGGTTTGAACTTTGAACAACACTTTCAGTCATCGGTCGTTGAAGAAACTTATTATAGTCTTTGGGTTTACTTTTTGTTTATGTTACTGTCACATACTTGACGACGAAGTTTAATTTTACACCGATTTGGTAAAGTTCTGACTAAAACTTGATAAATTCCTTTTTAGACCGAAACGAATCAAATTATGCTTTGAGTGAATTCAGGCTCATATCTTCGGACTCCAAGATGAATCTTTTTCTGACTTGGGCTCAGGCCTTAAAGGCGACTTATCGTCAACCTTAATTATGTTGTTAGCAATCCAAACAAGAGTCCATTTGGTGAGAAGAGTCCAAAATGAGTAGCTTCTCCAGTGATAAGATGAAGAAACTGCTAAAGATTTTTAACAGGTCGTGCATGGCCCTGTGAAACAAATAATGGTACATGGAAAGGAATTATGGTCCTCCATGAGAGATACTGTGATTGTTTTATGGTTCTTTTACTTTTTGAACTGTCAAATTATACAACGAAAAACCCAAAAAGCTCTGGGGCATTTTGATGATCCACTTATGCAGCAAACCACCATGTTACTTCAAGTCCCAGCTTTACAAAATAACCCCCCCACCAAAAAAACGAAACTTACATATATTGGTTGTCTCTTTCTCTGCTGTTCCAAACTAGCTAACTCGGACTTTGTTCTGCATCATCTACAACATTTGAATCTACCCCTGTACCGTACCGCCCGCTTATTTTTCGTTCTTGTCTTGTTCACGACCTTCTGCAGTTTCAGCTTCTGCAACATTTCCATCAGTTTGATCTATCTTACCTGTTGGAAAATCATGTTTCGTCTGTTTGTCAGTTTTTGTAGCAGGCTCCGGTTGCGCTTTGTTGGCTTCTACCTGAAGAAGTTCCAGTGGGGTAGCTGCTGGATCTAAGTCCCGGCAACCCATTGGAGCATTTTGAGCTTCTTCACCTGTAAGCAAATGATCAGGGACCTGATGAGAGAACCGGAACATCTCTTCTTTTGGTATCCCACGGAGTGCGCTAGAATCTGTATTGTTACGAAAAACTGTCTTGAAACCAGCAACCTTGATAAGAGCCATCACAGATATGCCTTGTTCTTCATCGTAGTCACTGACCACTTCAACCATTTCATACTGGTGCACCACTTCCTCAGGGGTTTCCTCATTCCAGTCTGGAGACCAATTTTTGTAAAGGGCCCAAATATCTCCCTTACTTGGAAGAATGCGAATGATACCGCGCTGGCATTTTGTCCATTTAACCTTGTGTGAGAAAGAATTCAAGGTTTTGCTGATCTCATGTTTGCCAGTCCTGAAATTCCCACAAGTTTTCTGAAAACCAGAGTCTATCCAGTTTAAAGGACCAAATTCGCTGGTATTTCTCGAGTTCAGCCAACTTATCTTCATCTTAAACGGGCTCATAGAGATAACCTCATGAATTCGAGCATAGTAACGGGGCATGCCATCAGTGTCATCATAAGCTGCCCAGACCTGATTCCCTCCGAATGCACTTTCAGTTCGGTCCAAATCAAAATTGTGAAAGTCTGGATCGGGTACATTGATTGACAAAGGTGCATGCTCCTTGTTATTAGAATCATTAGACAGTGAACCGGGGAGAGGTTTACTGCCCTTGCTTCTTTTATCCAAACCGGCAGAGTCATCATACTTCTTGCTATTGTTAGTAGCAAAATTTTGTTTTTCATTTCCATTTAGTTTCACTTTACCAGAGCTCCATTCTTCAAGTTTTTTACGTATATCTGATTGCGCCTTTGCTATCAACATTTTCCTAACTGCAACAGCAGATAAGTCTCTTTCTGTGTCGGGCTTATTGTTAGTGCCAGAAAAACCATACAACCTTTGTGATTCAACATATCCCCTTCTTGGTTCAGAAACATTTCCAAAGCCTGCACTTCCATAGCCATTTATATGAATGCCATCAGATCTTCTCTTCTTATATAGATGATCAACAATAACAGAAGAATTACCAGATTTCTTACCAGCATAACTCCTGCCCCATTCAGAGGCTTCTTCTGCTCTTTCATGGTCTCTCTTCACTTGAAGATGGGCCTGCCCCACCACACTTGAAGCTTGAGCACCAGTTGATGCTGATTGAAAGGCACTTCCAGCATTTGCTGTTTTGGAATAATGATTCCCCTGCAGATCTGAGCATCGGATTGAATTACTAACTCCACGCTTATCAGATGCTGACATTTGAGTCACCCCACCATTATTGGCATTATGATACCTTGAGTTTTCATTCTTTTGGTGGGAAGAATGACCAGACGAGTTCACAACACTTGGAGGCGGAGCTCTCTCCTCGGCAAAGAAAGCCTCACGACAATTGGGGCAAAGTAGGCTTTGATTGAGATAAATCCTCAGATATTCATACTGCGTCTTACAGCCATTGCAGATGGTCCAAAAAGTATTAACTTTTCTCTTGAGAGGAGGAAACGCTGTTGCAGGCACTGTTGGACTACTTCTTTTCTGAGTTCTTGCACTCGAATTTACAGAACTGTTGTAGTGGTGAAAGCCATTTGCCCCAGGTGGTGCTGATGACACCTTACTCTGGGTCGAAGTTCCATGGTGAGATAATACCACATTCAAATGTTTGTTGTACTCCAATCTTCTGGCCTTGTCAGATAACAAACTCCAGGCTTCTGAAATAAGATTGAATGCACTCTCTGCACCTGGAGAATTGTTTTTATCGGGGTGAAGAATAAGAGCAAGCTTTCGGTATTGTTTCCTGATTGTCTCCACATCAGCCCAAGGATTTACCACAAGCACCCTATACCAATCTATTTCACCATTGCTTAACCTATTCTGTGCTGAAAGGTGCACGTCATAGGTTGTTAAAATTTTTGTGAGACCATCCAACTCAGGATACAAGGTTTGAGCCTTCAAAGCAAATTTCTTAGCCAAAGTATAATCCTTTTCCATGAATTTTTTCTCAGCAATCTCCTTAGCCCTAATTGCTTCATCCTTATTGCACTCCATCGTCCCCTACGGTTAGCAAAATATAACTCTTCCTCTTCTAGCTATATGAATATTAGAGGAACTGAAGACACGAGACAGGTTTGACAACTGGAAATTCTTTCATAATCCAAGGCAAAGAGATTGCTTCATGGTTGTTTGAAAGCTGCTCCAATAAAACAAACATTATTGCCAAGAGCAAAATGGTCATGTGTAAAAATCATGATCACATAAATCCTTATTCAGTCACTGTAATCTTGCAACTCGGAAAGAAATATGACATAAATGGTACAGCAAAAACCAACAGTCCATACACTCGTGATCTGATCCACTTCTAAAGAATGATTAAGTGTCGAGATATCCCAATTTTTACGTAAATCTAGTTAACAAGTAACAGTAATGCAGAACAAGTTTAATTCCTTGCACCAACTTCTTCAGATCATTTTGATCTGATTATGAGGATGAGAATTCTGCTCTCTCTTCTTCTTTTTATTTCCTTTTATTCCATAGAACAGAGTTCTTTCTTAATTTCCGATTGACATACATTAGCCAGCCTATGGTTTGAAGTAACCGTGTTTTTCAGATTATAGTTAATGAAGTAACATTAAATAGCTTAACAAAATTTGCAGTATCAACATGTTAAAGAATATGAGAAAAAGATCTAGCACGAACAGCAAGCTACAATATAACAGAAGTATCCAAATGTCATCATATTGTATCATACACTAGAGTATATGCACATTGAATTTCGTGTACTTTCCAATTGTCTGTGAAGAAAGAGAGTGAGTAGGCAAGATTAGTGGTGGCTTTCCAGGGAAGTGGAAGGCAAACACCACCTTCTCAAAGATGAACTCTAACTGGCAATTATCATTTCGGGAAATGTCATAAGCACAAATGGTTGTTATATAAGGAATATTCAATCACCTAAATAAAAAGTAACTATAAGCTTTACGCAATCATGTAAAGTGTTAATTAATGTGGTCCACGTGGATTTAGCCGGACCAACTAATTTAGCAGTTCCAACATGTTCCTATGTGGAAAAGACAAAAGAAGAGCTTTTATGTTGGAACTGATGCAAGCACAAAAAAGCTGGAGAAAACAGCTCTCCTAGCGCTTTACACGTACATGCCAATTTTTGGGTTTCTAGATTCAGGAATGTTGCTATCAGACATACAATATACGTAATCATTACTGTCATTATAAGCATATCAAAAAAACACTGGACCGACACTTGATTGTACTTGACATATGCAGTAAATGATTATCTTTATCCCAAATATCCGCACAAGCATTTCCTCTTTCCACCTCCCATTAAACAGTTAACCCTACGTGTGTATACGTGCATGAACTCGTTACGTGTTATACTGCATGCAGATATTCTTTATTAAAAAAGGGGGCTACTTATAGTTTTGATGACAATCATGTATAATACCCTCCAAAGAAAAAGAAAGTGAAGATTTCACTTTCCAGGTTCATTGACTCAACACTAGCGTCCATGTATGAATATTACTCTGTACTCCTACAAAATATCGGTATCACTAAGAGACAAATGTCACATTTCAGATATGTTAAGTCTTGTATCTCCCTCGCATAATTGCGTATCCACGTCCATAGAGATGGACACCAACACCTTGCTAACTACGTAAATTACATACAAAATGTCACACTAACATCAAGTTTTTGCAAGATCCTGTGCACATCCCAATCAATGTATCCCTTGTTATTGGGTTTTATACAATGAATGTTATTGCATATATCTCATAATCAAATGCATTTTGAGGAATTCTAGTTAGTTAGTGATTTAATATGCAAGTGTCTATTAAGAACACTTCAACAACAAAAGAAAACAGAATGTATTAGATTAGCAATATCCTAATTATACTCAAACAGAATGTACTAGATTAGCAATATCCTAATTATACTATTTCTTCTACATATGTGAATCCAAACATCAAACAAGTACCAAAAGTAATATTCAAAAGAAAACTTTCAATGAGGGCAAAAAATGAAACTCTACTAGACATTGTGTTACTACTGTTTGCAGTTGGATAGCTCACTGTTAGTGTTTTCTTTCACCACACTAACACAACACCTGATAAGTGATACCAAACTCATCCATGGTCATCAAAACATGAAGATACTGTAAAATGATAGAACTGTGAAACTTTGAAATAGGTGTGGTTCCAACAAGCTCAAAGATAAAACTACTTGGGTATTCTAATACTTCATAACCATTTAATCACTGAAAAAAAAAGAGAGCTAATAACAACCAAGAAGTATATAACACTATTAAGTGGACAAACCTACTCAATGTCAAGTCCTGCATTCATCAGGAAGAAATAATCTAAACTTCCAAAATTTCCCTTCTAATCTATAGATATTCATTGAACTCCTGTCAAACACTCAAATTACTCAAAATGTTAAATTTTTAGCTTAGAATAGTGTCATACATGTCAAGAATCCAAATGAAACACCAAAGCTTCACATAAAAACAACTAAATGGATTCAATTCAGAAACAAACAGGGCAACCATGTAACAGCCCACGAGATAGAAAATCATGTTCCTTTTGCAATCAGCATTTCCCGCGAAAATCGTCCGAGGACCATATCTAACCCACATTGAACCTGCCAAGATTGAGTCTTTGGGCAAACCCTAGTTGTAACGGCCAATATTCAGCCAAACACAGAAAGTGAAAACAAGTACTCATTGGATCTACAGGGCAAAGTACAAGCTTGAAAAACACATAAAGATTTGAACTTTATCGCAATTTGAGTTAACACAATGAAACCCCATATGCTACAATCTTGAAAAATAGCAATTAAATGACCAGTCAGAGGTGGAAGAAAAAGGGAAAGAAAACAAAAAAGGAATGTTATTTCCACGGTGACTTTGAGGGAGAGAAAATGAAAAGGAGAGCAAATTACCCGGTAAAAGAAAGTCTTTCTCAGATGAAGAAATTTGAATCTAAGAGACCAGTGTGAATCAGCATGCAACAGTGACTAATTTGTCCAAACCCATAAGACTCTAAGGAGAATTCCCAAATATCCAATTTAATAATAATAATAATTGCAATGTAATAATTGAACCAGGCAAATACAGCTTAATATATACATATACAGAACTGTTTTCAACTTACTCTTGTATTCATTGACTCAACTAGGGTTAATTTTTTACTCTGCAGTTGGGTTTGCAATTTGACAAATGGGTTGGAATATTTATGACGATTTACTTCATAATTATGATAAAAATGAATTGATTTAGTTAAAAAATGTTCTTTTGAAAATGTGAGATTACAACAAATTTTCCCTTTTTCTAATATTTGACCAACTTTGATACCTTAATTAATACCTAATCTTCTTTAAATAATATTCAACATTCACTAGCAATAATGAGAATTCAAACTCAAAATCTCATTATACATACATACATAGATAGTGAGTACCTTCTGTTTCTCTAACATGGAAGACAAGTTAGTTTGGTACATGTGAAGAAATAAATTTCAGAACATGTTCCTGTTTTGTTTTGGCAATGTTCTTCAACTAATTTATCAAAAGAACTCAAATGGTTACCATCGTTATCCTTTAAACGAGTATATAATAACATGTTAATCATTTAATTAGTATATGAAGATAGACTTTTTGAGAGAGGAGGAAGAAGAAAGTCGTGGCTTTAGGTGATTGCATGCATGTTTCATACATGAATGCTCCTTCTGACTCCTGCTCTGTTCGGTTTTGTTACAACTTGAACACCCAAAACCTCGTAAACGCTTCTTTTTTTTTTTGTTTTTATAGTTCAGAACCGGATTTTCTGCGTCGTTATTCAGACATAAGTGACATAATGGTTGCAGAAACAGACACTTGAAGCTAGAATTACACTTCCAAAACAAGATTTTCATTTCCTTTTTTAACTCTTCTCAAATATTTCGATTATATACACAAAAATTTAATATTTAAAAAGGGTTATGTATATGAACTTGTTATAACTTGGAATCAAGAACTAAGAAAAACAAGGCTTAACCTTTACTTATGTGAATCTTATCATCTTTCAAGCACAAGATATCCATTTCTGAAACACTCTCAAGTATTTCGACTATACAAAAGCATTTTAGTACTGAATTCACTGCAACTACTAGAGTGAGTCACTTCAACTTGGTGTTTTCGAGATTCGGGTTTGGCGTTTCTCTGAGTCATACACTTGTGATATTTTTGAGCTTTCTCTTCACTTTTAAGGATTCAGATTTTGTTGTGTCAGGTCTTTGGTTGGTCAGAGAGTAATGGAGAAAACAACAAAACCATGCAAAAAGGAGGTATTGAGGTCTAACGTGTTTGTATTTCCTCGTGATTCTCTAAGAAACTTGAGCGAGTGAGTGAGTGAGTGAGTGAGTGTTGTTATTACCTTAAAAACTACGTTAGAAACTCAAAAAACATCTCAGTTCAGTTCAGTTTCAAGGTTTCTTTTTTTCTTGGAAGTGTTTGGAAACTGAGAAAAGGTTCTTGTTAAAAGTCAAGAAGCCGTCAACAAGCATGAACGTGGGAAGAAAAATCACTCCTGAACTTGTTCAAACTGTAAGAAACATCATCGACTTCTCTTGTTGGTTTTTGGTACTCAATTAAAATTTACTGAATCTAATTTAATCTAATGATATGGTCTTGTAGGTCCAGAATCTGATCGAAATTTGTATCCAGTTGTATATGACTAAAGATGAAGTTGTTGAAACTCTGAGTGAAAGAGCCAAAATTGAACCTGGATGTACTATCACAAGTAAATCATCTGAATCTCGTATTGTTTCTTTGTTTCTCCTATTTTGCTTAATTCCACAGGTTGAAGACAAACAGATCCTGAAAATCACTTCGATCATTACATCCTTGCAAGTGATGGTGACCCCTTTTTTAAGATAATTTTAGGATATTCATCATACA
>JAOQMR010000048.1:92299-111889 GCA_027563865.1 Erythroxylum pelleterianum
AAATCACTTCGATCATTACATCCTTGCAAGTGATGGTGACCCCTTTTTTAAGATAATTTTAGGATATTCATCATACACACACACACAAATCACATATTTTGATATAAAATATGAATATTTGAAAATGTAAGAAAAATTTGATAATTAATTAAAAATATTTTTGATTTGAGATTAAATGTTAAAATTTGACTAATTTGTACCTTTATTTTTGTTTTGTTTTAGTTTGGGAGAGATTGGTAAAAGAAAATTTAGTGTTCTTCACTCAGTACTATGCGAGGCTTGAAGTGGTCAGACAAATCAATCTCTACAATGAATATCTGAACATGCAGAACGACATCACTGAAGCTTGCAAGTCAATTATCTCATCTTCTTCTTCCCTCAACAACCAGCTTCGGCCACCACTCTGTAAGTTGTTTCAATGGAGTTTCTTTTTTTTTCAGTTCAGGGAAAAAAAAGTATATTACAATCACAGTTACATTTTGAAGAAAAAAGAAAAGGGTTTCAATCTAAGTGACTTGATCGTGTTGTTGCAGTTGGGAATAAGCCTAAAGGATACACCAAAGTGACTCCACCATTAATTGCATCAAGAACTCAACCTCTCATTAATGGTAATGCAAATTTACTTTTAATCCCCTTAATAAATCATTAACATTAACATAATTATCATCTTTTTTTAATATTAATGTTCGAATCGGGTGAAATTTTTCGTAATTATTATCTTTCGAGTAAATAATTTGATTGTGTAATTGCAGCTAGCAATCCTCCATTAGGATATACCAACATACCTCAATCTTTCTTTCCATCATCAAGTCATCATCATCCATATAATGGTAATTCTAT
Source organism: Erythroxylum pelleterianum (assembly GCA_027563865.1). Lineage (NCBI taxonomy): Eukaryota > Viridiplantae > Streptophyta > Magnoliopsida > Malpighiales > Erythroxylaceae > Erythroxylum > Erythroxylum pelleterianum. The sequence continues at coordinate 93,140 of JAOQMR010000048.1, forward strand.
AGAATACAGTAATGAAATTTATATAGTAATACTATGGTAAGATCATATATAATGCAGCTAGCACAATGCCGACGGGATACATTAATGTCAACCAACCAGGACGATACTCCAACGTGCCTCAGCCTGTAATCCAACAACCATTTCATCTTCCAGCCGACTTCAACTTCTACATGTCCGGTGTTCGTTTAGGAACATCAGAGACTGCACCGACGAACGTTAATCATGGGAAACAGTAAGAATGGCTCATTCACATTACATGTATCCTGTCGGAGTCTGATGCACGACAGACATTTTCGTGTTATATCCATACGAGATTTTACTGAGCTGCTGTTTGGAATTGAACAGATGCATGGCAAAGATAGTCCCACCAACTTTCCAGTATTCATCAACTGTGCATACATCACCACAGAACACAAATTTTGTACATACCTCAGATGTACAAGAACTTCAGGTTTCATCAGACTATGGAACTGATACTGTCAAAGAGACTTTGGATCGGATGTCTCTCCCAATACCTTGGAACCTGAGTTTTTCAGATCTAAATCCAGACTTGGTGGACTTGAGAGGTCAGATGCTACTCCTAATCATTACTTTGTTTCACTTATTTGATATAAATGAATATTTAATTAACTGGGAATGAGCCCTAAATTTTTATTAAGACCTAATCTTCAGTTCGAATCTAGTTAAAATCAAGTATCAAATCTCAATCTTCAGTTCGAGTCAAGTTAAACTCAATTTGATTCGTTAGATTAAACGGACCTAAAAGAGCTTAACGTAATTAATCAGGTTCAAAATATTTGCCACTCGTACTAAATCAAGTTCAACGGAAATAGAATGCGATTGAATCAAACACAAAGTTACTGTCTTCCATTTTCCAAATTTGTAGCAGACCATGGAAAAGAAGCTGACTACTCAAACCCTGGCACAAGTATTGCTCCATCTCCACCAGAAAATGACATTGGTAAGTGCTCATGCTTTTCCTCTGACCTTTATCACCACCTGTTTCCAACGTAATGTGAACCTGTTCTCCACTTAAAATGTTTCAGTTGAAGATTTCCTTCTTGACGACCCCAGAATTCAGACCGACGGAAAGTTTATATGGTAATGCAGCAGTAACAGTTGCAGCTCGACCATGTCAAGAGAATCATGGTACTGAGCATTTATTAGTTCATCTTGTCCGTAAGTCTATGCACTCTTAAAGACATAGTAGTCTGCGTAAGAACATCCTATTCTGGTTATTATGCTCTGCAAGAACTCAGGACAAAACTCTAATCTCAAAAACATAAGCTGTTCAACATTTTCTTTTCCTTTATCTGAACTGAACTTCTTACAGAAACACCTTCATTGTAGTGCTAGTTCAGTATCTCCTAGGCAAATAGTAGAACTAATGCATAATAAGTAAGCTAAAACGATAAAAGAAAGCATATCTGGCAACTCCAGTAAGGACTTTGCGAAATTCACCTTCACATTTCATGTCATATTATGAGAAGAGTATAGAGTCCACAATCCATTTATTTGCAGAGGAAATATGGACAACTTTGGAAGAAGAAGAAAAGAAAAAGACAAGCGTATGTATGTATGTCCACGTTATTGATACAATAGCAAATCAAGAAAGAAAACGATGAATAAACAAATTGGCTCCTCGACATATGCACATTCTTCGATCATGCATGTACGGATTCTGGCATTAGATCAGCTAAATTCTTATACGAATCCACACGTGCAACATAAATACTGAAACTAATTACGTGGGGAATTGGTTGCATCCATCTTGTTCTTGTGGAACTTCACCACAATGCATGTTATGTTATCAGCACTACCACGGGTGAAAGCTACCTCTGTTAATTTTCTAGCACCTGCTTCGGGGTCTTCTTCAGTTTGGGCAAGCGAGACAGCATCCTGGCCATGTTACGTGTTAGGTGGTGGGAGGGAAAACTTGGGGAAGTTATGCTCAAGCAAAATAAAGACAAGAAGTCTCATCTTTGTATAGTGAAACTGGTGTATTCAAGTGTATGTATGCCACGATGATAGGCGGATGCGAAGTGCTTAACTTAATGTGAAGATCAGAGAGAGAGAGAATGATACCTCGTTGGGTACAACATCCCATAATCCATCACTTGCTAGAACAAGCAACTCGAATTCTTCATCTACGACTTGATCCTGCCATAACAAGAAAAGACTATCACTTTAGACACAAGGATAGTTTTTCATAACAAAACAGTGGCCTGTGCAATAAATACAGTGTTTTCAACACCTATCAAAATTACCTGAATCTCAGGTTCAGCAACAACAAATTGCTTCAACATCCGGTTACCAAAAGCACGGGACATAGCTAATACACCTCCTACTCTCCAGGTGCCTGATAAGATGGTCGATCAAGAATTTATCATTTTGACTTCAGCACCTAGTTACGAATTTATCAAAATCTCAAGCACATGTCATGGAAGAAACCAAATGAAATACCATAAATCCCTTTCCACTCCAGCATACAGTTATTGGAGATGTTATCAAAGGCCAAAATTTTTCTTCTCAAACATAGAATTCAGAAACTTCAACATAGAACGATCTTTACAAGCTGGTGGTTCAACACTATCTAATGGGATTAAGCAGTTCTGACACTCCAATTGGAGCAGCATACATAGGGTCACAGCTAAGTATGGGCTTCTCACGGGCATCAGTTTCGAAACTGGGTAGGGAGTTCCATACCGTTTTTGCCTAATTATCATGCTTATCCAAATTATTAGCAGGTATGTCTATATGTGCATGAGATAACCAAGCAGTAAGAAAGCCTTAACAAGCATCAGTTAGCTAATCCCTGGTCTCATTCCATATTCATCCTGTCAAAAACTTAACACAGTTAGATGATGAAGGGCTCACAAACTGCAAAAGTTTTCTTCTTTTAACCAATCAAACGTCTTCAAAATAATTCAGAATAAAACAATAAATCATGGCCATATCAAAAGGAGGAATCAACCATTGCCAATAGATCAGCTGATTTTTAGTAAAATGCTTGAAATCACAGCCAACAGATCTCGCCATAATTTAAACCAATTTACCTGCCCACATTACTACACCCCCAGCACTTTCAATTCTCTTCCGCTCGTCACTTCTATTTGGTTTATGATCCTCTGAGAGAGGAATAGCTGTGCAGGAAAAGAAGGAAGGGAAATGAGATTATGAGGCTCCATGTCAGCTTTACAAAACTCAAGTCTGTTGAACTACAAGCTGACAATTAATAATTGCAAATACCACAAATTTAGTAAAATAAATTAGATGAAGCCTTAAACTAAGTGCACTGTACCCCCAAAAAATTGACGGTTATTTGGTCAGTTGATATTATGTACATATACCTATTTCAACTGATTCTTACTGTTTCAGCATCCCACTGAAATTCTTAAAAAGTCCCAGTGTCTTAACAACACTTTCTGATCCCCTAAGGAGTGCAGTGCTACAGAACAATTTGACCTTCCCACTGGCCCAATTAGGAACAAAATGAGAACAACAGAACTCATTGCCTACATACTATAACATTAAACTCAGTGATGCTAGGGGGGGAGCAAAAAGAAGCATTTTTCTTAAGAGCTAGAAAATTTCCTGTCCACTAGAGGAAATTGTTCTAAATTGCTAATAATACCTCTTCCAGCCTTTGATACTATAGTTCGTGAGTCTCCAACATTGGCAACATATAGATGGTTACCAACTAACACTGCCGTTGAAGCAGTAGAGCCATCATCACGGTAGGTATCTTTTTCAGAGTCTAAGAAATCAGCATCTGTTTTTTTATATGTTTCACCTGCATTGATAGATAGAGGGAAATTAGTTCCCCATAAACAGAATACAGCTTAATTAGTTAAAAAATCAATAGCTTATGCTGCAATTTCATCATAGGAAATAAGTGGAAAACAATGGAAAGCAAGAAAAATAATTGAACGCACTTATAGCCAATTTGGGGTCTGCTGTAAATTGTGGATGCTTTAACAGATTCTCAAATAGGTGCTCCTTCAAATACTCAGCAGCGCGTGAACCACCATGACCTGCGATGATTATGAAACATCTTGTAAATGTTAAAAGTGGAGCAAGAAAAAGCATTACTTCACACCTCACCTCTTATGCCAAAAATGTGTTTAGCAAGTTGGGATAATTAACATTACCATAGATAAGAAATGAAATACAATCATGGGAATTTAAGAAAAAAGTTATGAGATATAAGACCAAATATTATCTGAGTATCACAATTTTCAGAATGATGCCACAAGCAGCAGATTTCCCTCTTATCTTTTGTAAGGTTTATGTCAACTAAAGTGAGGTGATAACTCAAGTACTATATGGAGCCACTTGCCCAGTTAGTCAGGATCATTGTCATGTAAGAGTTAACATCGATAAGTGCCTTCAACTTATGCAAACTCGTTCCACTTGTTCAGTTATAAACATGAAAAGACCATATTTACCATGGGCATTATTCAGTCTAATTAAGAGGAACACAGTTGAGATGGAAGACATCATGCATCGGTAGGCATTCTTGTAGTGTTCATAGGATGGAAACTTTTAACCACTTCAATCATACAATAAACAAGAGCAATAGAATTGATAATATTCCCTCTGGAAATATAAGATGTAGAATCTAACCGTCAAAGATACCAAACATGTAAACTGTTCGGCCATTAATCTTGGCATTTCTAATATCATAAAAGTCCTCCATGGTTACTCTCTTTCCCCGGAAACTTGCATATCCACAGCTCAGTTTTCCATCTTCACTGTAAAATGAATAAGAACCCATTAAGAACGGCTTTGATACATCTTAATGCCAATTTGAATCTGATAATCCGAGAGACAGATTACTAGTGTGACTGAAGTTTAACATAATTTGATGAGATAGTTTGAAAATTCTAACTCATTATCACCTTTTCCATCCTCCACTAACATATCCACCATCTTCATTTTTCTCTTTGAACACATCAGCAATCGGTTCACGATTTGCAGCTGAACTTGAATCAACCATCATACTTATGCCCCTCAAAAATCTACGATCCCAAGTATGACCTAAGCTGAGACCAACATGCAAACTCTTTCTGGCGTTGCGTAATTGAACAATTGGTTTTGAGAATACACAAACTTGCGCGATCGCAATCCTCAAGCAGCTGTTGCATACCATCTAAAATAGATCAATCTGGTCTGCACTGGAAGATCTCCGAGTCTGACAGAGAAAAAGAAAGTGCAACATCATTACAAACTCTAGACCTCGTAACCCCAATATTTTTAAAGCGGCAAACAAATCCGAAGTCCTCAAATCATTAACCAAAGAATGTTCCATTTGGCGAATTAGAACTCACGAAAAAGAAAGATTCGACTTTTCTGGTCTCGAATAAAGAGGAACAAATAAGTCATAATAGCCCAAAAAGGAAAAGAAAAAAGTTTTTGGAATGAAATGCAGAAACTTTATATAATTAAAGCACCAAATATTCTCAAATTCCTTCGAAAATGACTGCAGAAATCAAAACCAAAAAGAACTAAACCACGTTCAACCATTCATAGCAATCATACAAGCATACATACGTACAAAAAGCACAAAACCCAGATAAATTTATTTGGGAAAACTTCTTCAGAGTTAATTCATTTCACGCTTTCTCGTCCCACAGCTACTTAAGGTGTAATCTAAGGATCAGAAACAAAACCCAAATTTGATCAAAGAAAAAAAAAGGTTATAATTAATAGCACAGCAGGAATAGAAAATTCATACCCTGAATTTAGTCGACTCATGGAGGCTCACAAACCACACCCGAAAAAGATAACAAACAAAAGGAATAGCTAAAAAGACAGACCACCGATCGAAAAATAAGAAAAGCCAACGATAGCTCCGAAAGTAGTCGGATCGGTGTCAAGAATAGAAAGGTAAGGATCGGAATCTGAGATTCAACATTACTAACGATAAAGCTTCAAGCTAAATAGAACAGAATCTGAAACCCTAGAGAATCTTATAGCAATTCTCCATTTTGCTATTTCCTATATATATAGGAAGCTGAAGAAGGAGAGGAAGAAGAGGAAGAGGAAGAAGAGGAAGAAGACATTGATAGTGTGGGTGCGTGTGCACCGAATAGAAGTGGCGACGTGGCGCACTTCCTGAATCTACTTTAGTGTAGTTTGATCTGAAGCCCCCAATTGCCACTGGCCACGTGGACTGCATAGAATCTATTGGAAAATATTGTTGTCTCTCTCTATTTATTGGATAAAATATTTAATATTGTTCCTTTGTTTGGAGCACATAATCTTTTTTTAAACAATAAAATTTATAATTATTACTTTTAATATGTATTTAATGAATTATTAAATATAAAAAAGTTAATTAATAAATTTAATAGGATTAAAGTTTATAAATTTAGCATAATCTATTATTAATTAAATTTTCCCTTTAATATTATATGTTGTAATTATATAAATAAATATTTTTTATATATTTGGCACGAGAGTGTCTACTTATTTTTATAAATTGTAATTAATAATTTAATTTAATTTGAATCTTATGTTTAAAATTTAATTTCTATTCGTCAATATTTAAATTTACGAAAACATATGAAATTCTAAATTAAAGATGACATTTGGCTAGCCTAGGCTGCATACTATCAATCTCTTCTAAATGTGTGATGACATGATTTGACTAGTCTAGAGTTGGATCCTATTTGAAGTCTAACTGGATTTGAGCCATGCTGCTCGAACTTAAACGCAACCTTGATTATATTCAAGTCCGACTTGAATATTTTTAATTTAAATTAAAAATAAAAATTATTCAAATAATATTGCAGATTTTAAAGTTTAAAAATAAAAAAATCAAATTCAACTCAGATTTTGGTCAATTTAAACCAAGTTGGTTAATTTTAGGTCAAATTAGTCCGACTCACCTAATAGACTATTCAGATGTCAGCACCTTGGAATATCTGTCACTATGCATGGTTGATTTCATAAGTCATAGGAAATCATTTTATTACATTAAGAAAACATTATGTAAGAACAAAAGGAATTGTTGGACAAAAAACAAGTTGAATGTTTTGCGTAACCGGTAAAACCGGTCATACATCAATTCTTGACCTTCTTCATCAAGAGGAATGCTTTCTATGTACAGTGTTACCTACTAAAGTTTGTTTTTTTTTTCTCTATTTTCGCAGAAATTTTATCTTTTTTATTACAGAGAACACTGTTGTTGTTGACCACTTGACCTCGATGTTTCCTAGACATTTCAGTAGTGTGTGTACTCTCTCCCTTTTTTCTCTCTTTCAGACAAGTAATCTAATAACTCACTAACAAGAAGCTGACGTTGAAAAGTGAAGAGAAAGGAAGTGTCTTTGATACTTTCTTGGCACCAACCAAATTGGGAAGGGTCCTCAAGTTCTTCTTTCTTTTTATTTTTTGTAAACTGATTTCTTATTTTCAAGTAAGTTACTGTCAACCCTTTTGATCTTTTGGCGATTTGAGTTGATTCTTCTGCTGAATTCAATTTCTGGTCTTTACCATGTTTATATTCTTAGTTTTTTTTTGAGTCGATTTTTGTTGGGATAGTAATTGCATCGTGAGTTGAGAAGGAAACCGGTGATGAGGCGGTTTTGGGATTCCGTTTTTAGATTTTCCGGGAATATAGCATGTTTTAAAGTTTCCATTTTTGTTCAGTTTCTCCCGTAAAAGTTTCCTTTTTTGGGATGCGGGGCTATGGAAATGGAAGTTTTCCAAGGGATTTGAAACTGCGATGTTTCAACTCTTCATTCTTTGCAATTTGTTTCTGGGTCTTCGTCTCCCTTGCTGTTAGTGAGTGTGTGTGAACTTTATTCATGGATTGGGATGTTTCCAACTTGTGCTTCGTTTCGTTGCGTCGGTTGTCGGGTTTAAACGAGGATTTTTCTAACGTTTGCAGGAGTTCGTATGTGATGCTTTGTTCGAAGTTCTTGAAGAGATTTGTCGGGTTTTGTTGATAACATTAAACGAAGTTCAGTTATGAATTATCCTCGGGACAAGTCTGTGAGGTTCGTTTTCTTTTTTGTTTTCTGGGATTGCTATGTTCTAACATTGCCACTGTGTATTCATTCTTATTTGAATCTGATAGTTGGTGTTTAGGATGTTTCTGATATGTGAGTTTGCTTCATTTTAACTTGTTATAAGATTGTGTTTTCTTAAGTTGAAATGTTATACACTTGACTTCTTACATTGATGTTGTTTCAGGTTTCAGGATTGGAATTCGGAAAAAAGTGTAGAAGGACAGTACTCTGACAGTCATGTGTTATATTCAGGAAAATTTAGAAAGACTATAAGCTCAGTTTCTGAAAAGTTTCACAGAAGATTGGAGTCTGGTTCTGAAAGAATTAAAAGGATCAGAAAATCTTTGAAGTCATATTCCTTTGGCAATTCTGCTGATAAAAGCTCAAGTTCCAGAATAAAAATTCTTGATCCACAGGGGCCTTTCCTTCAAAAGTGGAATAAGATATTTGTATTGTCATGTCTGGTTGCTGTTTCACTAGATCCCTTGTTCTTTTATGTTCCTGTTATTGATGATGACAAGAAGTGCCTTAGCTTGGATGAGAAAATGGAGGTTACTGCCAGCGTTTTGCGTTCATTCACTGATGTCTTCTATATACTTCACATTATTTTTCAATTTCGCACTGGTTTTATAGCTCCTTCGTCTCGAGTTTTTGGAAGGGGAGTGCTTGTTGAAGATGCATGGGCAATAGCAAAGAGATATCTGTCATCGTATTTCTTGATCGACATTCTTGCAGTCCTTCCTCTCCCACAGGTGAAGTGTAGCCTATAGATTCTGTTTGGCATACAAGTGAATCTTTCCTAGCATTGTCGGCCCATCATATTTCCTGGAATAAGCTTCCTATTTAGTTACACTTTGTGCATTGTGTTGTATTCAACAGTGTTCATATGGTCCAAAGACTCAGGACAATTACCAACTTTAAATAGTTATATTCAGTACTGATGACATTTTAACTCTAGGATTTTAATTGTGGAAATGGTTGGACATTCTTGAAGCATCTGGATTAACATTTTATGTAGATAAAATAGGGGTGATTTGGAAATAGACATAACCTTTGGCATGGTATTTTGGGGTTTGATACTATATCTGGAATCTTAACTTCATGGTTTACACGCAGGTGGTGATTCTAATAATTATCCCAAAGATGAGGGGCTCGAGATCTTTGAATACAAAGAACTTGCTGAAATTTGTTGTCCTCTTCCAGTATTTGCCAAGGGTCATGCGGATTTACCCGTTGTACAAGGAAGTTACAAGAACTTCTGGAATACTTACAGAAACAGCCTGGGCTGGAGCTGCATTCAATCTGTTTCTTTACATGGTAGCTAGTCATGTAAGTTTTTACTGCTATAACAATGCTTATTTTCATAGATAATGGAAAGATATACATTATTCCTATATGCCGATGCCTCAGTGATTCGGAACAGGATTCCTTGGCATTGGGTTTCAGGACAATTTTCATCTTTCCATTCCATTGATTCTATTCTCTAATTTATTCCTGTATATTCCTATGCTCTTCCTTTATCTGCATTTGCATGATAAGCATATGTTTTGTGTGCTTCATCAACGGAGACTGCTTTTCATTATGCAAAGAGTTTTTACTTAAAAGATTGTCACTGTGATTGCAATAGTATTAATAGATAAGTTTCTATTTAAATTTCAATAAATTAAGCATGCACTATTAGATCCCCTAGTTAGTTTGCATGAACAGAAGATATTATTCACAGAAATGCTGTTTCTGGCTTTAGTACAAATGTTTAGATGATTATTGTCAAATTCTGATTTCAGGTATTTGGAGCCTATTGGTACTTGTTTTCCATTGAGAGACAAACTTCTTGCTGGAAAGATGCCTGTTGGAAAACTGGATGTAACAGGAATACTCTATATTGTGGTGGTGAAGTAGGGAATAAGACATTCCTTAATGACTATTGCCCAATACAGTCTGATAAACAGGTTTTCGAATTCGGAATATTCCTCGACGCTCTCAAGTCTGGTGTTGTAGCTTCTAATGATTTTCCGAAAAAGTTCTTTTACTGTTTTTGGTGGGGCTTGCGAAATCTGAGGTACAGCATTTTGCAGTTTTCCATCAACTTACAAATGTAATGTGTGGTGCCTTATGTTTGATGCGTTTTTTTGCAGTTCTCTTGGCCAAAACCTTGGTACAAGTACCTATGTCTGGGAAATATGCTTTGCAGTTTTCATTTCTATCTCTGGTTTGGTCCTGTTCTCATTTCTTATTGGAAATATGCAGGTTGGCGCTGATAACTTCTATTTCCAGTCCTTTATGCAATTATGGTTTTTAGAATATAATCAGAATCTTGGTATTCCATACACCTTTCGTTGTAAGGTCTGTTGTTTTATTGCAAGTGCTGGTCATGAGCTGATTTTTACGGTCACATGCTCATTTGTGGACATAAGTTTCCATTTGATGTCATTGGACTTCTGGTTTGTGGATGCCTAATAGTAAAGTTCTGCTGAACCAATACTTTGATGGTGGCTGCATTTGCATCTGGTGTTCTTCATTGTTGATGTTTCACATACCTGTTTTCTTTAATCTTTCTGGTACTCGTACATCTTTTGCCCGTCGAGACATGATTCTTGATTGGTTTTCAATGAACTTCATGTAATTCTTGCATTGTTAGGCTAAAATACTTGAATTTCATTGGATATTAAGTGTGATGAGCCAATGTTGCTTTGAACAGACGTATTTGCAGTCCACTACTACAAGACTAGAGGAAATGAGAGTTAAAAGGCGAGATGCTGAGCAGTGGATGTCTCACCGTTTGCTTCCTGAGAATTTGAGGGAACGGATCAGGCGATATGAACAATATAAGTGGCAGGAGACCAGAGGTGTTGATGAAGAAACTCTGGTTCATAATCTTCCTAAGGACCTTAGAAGGGACATAAAACGCCATCTCTGCTTGGCTCTACTCATGAGAGTGAGTTCTACCATCTTCTGCAATTTTCTGATCACTTGGGGTGCTTTCTTTTGTAATCTGTATGTCATCAACTAACTCTGTGTTTTCTGGATGCATTTGAAGGTGCCAATGTTTGAGAAAATGGATGACCAACTGTTAGATGCTATGTGTGACCGTCTGAAACCAGCACTCTACACAGAGGAAAGCTACGTTGTTCGTGAGGGCGATCCAGTGGACGAGATGCTCTTCATCATGCGAGGCAAATTGTTGACGACAACCACTAATGGTGGAAGAACTGGTTTCTTCAACTCTGAGTACCTCAAGGCTGGTGACTTCTGTGGTGAAGAACTTCTGACATGGGCTCTAGACCCCCATTCGTCATCAAACCTTCCCATCTCAACCCGAACTGTGCAGACCCTTTCGGAAGTTGAAGCTTTTGCTTTAATGGCTGATGACCTGAAGTTTGTTGCTTCCCAGTTCCGGCGGCTCCACAGCAAACAACTCCGTCACACGTTCAGGTTTTACTCTCAGCAATGGAGGACATGGGCAGCCTGTTTTATCCAAGCTGCATGGCGGCGATACAGTAAAAAGAAGCTGGAAGAATCTCTCAGGCAAGAAGAGAACAGGCTGCAAGATGCATTAGCCAAGGCGAATGCAAGTGGAAGCACACCAAGTTTAGGTGCTACTATATATGCCTCTCGCTTTGCTGCCAACGCTCTACGTGGTCTGCGACATAGCAGAACATGCAAGGTAAGAATGGCTGACAGAGTGCCGCCTATGCTTCCTCAGAAACCGGCAGAACCTGATTTTACGACTGATGAACGATAGGCAGGATTGACTGTATTGTCAATTGTGATATGTGCACTAAGTGGAAAGTGAAGAAGCTCTTTCGTTTTAAAGGGAAAGAAAGGTTGAAGCTGGAACACTGCGATTAGTAGCTAGGCCAGTTTGGTGGGGTGCAGTAGATCTGGAGGATATAGTATATGTGTTTGTGTATATTGTCAAATGTTGTATTGTTTTTTTCAACTTTTACAAGGTTGATTGGAACTTGGAAGGTAATTTGGACAATGAAGCAATGAATACAATTCCTTTCAACTGAAAGTTCTGCATGAACATCAAGATAAAGTAGTGAATTTGCATCTTACTACCAGTTCCCTAAATGTAGGAAGAAAGAAAGTTGAGACAAAAAGCAAGATTGTCCATCTCATTTTTCTTGGTACGATCCATTCTCTTCCTGATAAGTATAACACGGGCTTATGGCTTCGCAGCGAGCCATGATTGATAAACATATGTCGTTGATTTTAGAATTTGCTTCTTACACTTCATTTCTGTTGGAATCACAGAGACTTCACTTCCCTCTTTAAAAATGTTGGCGATGCAAAGGAAGCAGAGTGAATCTGTTCAGGAAAACACGAGAACTGAATTAACAGTTTAATGAGTAAAATCTTTCAGACAGGAACTAACGACTTAAATGTCTTAAACGCGGTAGAGAAAGCATACGAAAAAACTGCAGGTCACGTCGTTCAACTTAACAAGCATCCTGAACATCAGAGATATCACCAAGAAAACAGGAAACTGATGAGCAAACAAGTAATTACCTCTGAATTATAGAACCTGAGATCTCTTTTATGATTGATAGCTCCTTCTACCTTCTCAAGAGGATTCACAGGATACAGAAAGTCAACAGGTGATCCCTCTTTTGAGCAGAATAAAAATCCTATAATAGTATAATACCACTGCACAGGTAAGGAATCAGGCCATAAGTAAAGAATTGTCTCAAAGTAACATAGAAAATTAGAACTGCCTCGAAGACTTCAAGGTAGAGAAGTCACTCAAGAACTTGGAAGAGAATTTAGAAGCTGTAGAAAAGAAATACGAACAACTTTAGACCCTCATCACCTTGGATATGTGGGGACGGTTGGCCAGGCATAACGCACGGGACCTTTGAATGTGTCTATACAGACAGAGATCAGACCATCTATAAGATGTGTATGAAGCCAGATACTTTCCGCCATGTTTGAGAGGACCCCTCCAGGCCTCAATGCCCTAGCTATTGTCTCCAAAAATGGCTTCCCTATAAGCTCTTGAGCAGGACCTGTAGCTCAGAAAGAAACCGTGAGATGTGATGAGAAAAAAACAGAGGAAAACAGAGAGGAACAAAGAAGAATGGAGATAAAGATAGTATTTTTGTATGGAAAAAGAAAACGATAAAAGAAAGAGGTGTGATTTAAGGTGAGATCGTCTGGTAAGAACAATGGAATGCTGTGAAGTGAGCGGGAAAGATGGGAATGAGCAGTGAAAGCTTTACATGTCATGCACATGTTCGTTATAGTGTTCAGTTGGAGAACCATTCATGACTTATTTCTTAATTTTTTTACTAATGCTATAATTCAGGCAAAAAAACAAAAAAATCGATCTTATTCCTAATTTTGTGTGTGTTTATTTCATTTATCTCAGTTTAAAATATTATTCTATTAATAAATAAAATTATATATTTTTAATAACCACTTTAAATTAAACTTGAGTTTGACAAAAAAAAGCTTAAATCTATTAATTTTTTTTGATTAATTTGATGCTAAATTGCTATACAAAATTTTAAAAATTTGTTCAGATATTTTTTTTAAGTTTAATTAAATTTTAAATTAAATTTTGGCCTTGACAATGTTGAAGATAATGCCATGGAAGGATACTATGGTTTTGTAGGTTCTTGCATGGCTTTGCCAAGGAGTGTTTTTAAGTCGAGTGGTCTCTTCACTAAGATACGTAATACGATTTAAAGGACCATTACTGGTGGAAGAGGCAGAGCTGGTGTGGTGGTCGGTTGCTGTCAAGTGTGCCATTATTGAACATCACATCACTTTGATTAGGTCCTTTGAACCAACTTCTGAACATACCAAAACCTTTTTCCAGGACTTGAATCATATGCAGAAGGAGAAGAACCTATCAGTTTCCATTTTAGAAGAAAGTCCCTGTCAACTTTCCCCGCCCTGGGAAGTTGTTCTGTTTAGAATTGGACGAAGAAGACAAGTCGTGCCGAAGGTAAGTTATTCCTCAGAATTGCAATTTTGATCCTAAATTATATTAAGAACCTAACCATAAACCATAGCTTCTCTCATCAAGAGATTAATGAGAAAGAAAATCATATCAGGTTTGTCAGGACAGAAATTGATATTATAGCTTTCCACGCAACTGAAGTAATGAACATAATCATATCAGGAAAGAAACTCGAAATTCTTCCTCCTGAGTCAGGAAGAAGAATTTGCAGTCTTTAAACCAGTGGATTTATGGATTCCAAGCAGCTTCTAGCACATGTTTTCGAAGATTAAAAACTTGATATTAGTAACTAAAGGTTTAGTTATTCATAGTTTCATCATTTTGGAAGCAGAAACATCAGTAAATTCTTCTGGTACATATATCTTTTGTCAGAACTTGCGCTGTAGACGGGAGAAATGTTAACGATGTTCTAATTGCCAGAAGCTATACAATGCCTGATGCCAATCCTGACTACAAACTGAACGATCTAAAAACTATACCGTCTTTCAGTAATCAGCAGGAATTAAGATAAAGTTCACCAGTAATCATTGCAGGAGCAAGCTCCATCCTTGAAATGGTGAAATCGATTGGAATCCCTTAACACTATTTCTCTCCCCCGAGCCATTGAAATGTACTTCATTGCAGTGTGGCAATCTCCACAGACACGAAGGTTTTTGAAAACCCTTATCGGTTTCGATCTGCCTGTACTGATTAGGCCAAATGCAACAGCAATTTTCTCGCTGTGTTGGAATAAGTAAAGCTCTTTATGTTCCTTCTCGACCTCATGAAGAACAAGATCTATGTCAGGAACATAACCCAGTTCCTTTATTTCAAGAACCAACTGATCTAATTCTCTGTAGATTTCCACAGCTCTCGGGTGTGCAGTATCTGCAACATAGAATCTGTGGACTTTGTTGTCCACCTCCATCCAGCTACAACCTGCTTCTTTAATCAAATTCATCTCTTGCATGCTTTTTCTGATATCTGCTACATCATCCCATTGACCAACTGAAGCATACAAGTTTGATAATAAAACATATGCTGCTGGATCATTAGGGTCTTGTTCAAGAATCATCTTAGCTGCCTGCATCCCGAGGTCTCTATTTCGATGAACTCTGCAGGCTCCCAGAAATGTACGGAGGACCAGAACATCGGCCTTGAAGGGCATTGAGTTAATAAACTCCATAGCTTCGTCTAGATGTCCTGATCTGCCTAATAAATCAACCATACATGCATAGTGCTCCATTCTAGGGACAATCCCGTGATCTCTAGTCATTGACTCGAAGTGCTTCCATCCCTCTGAAATCAATCCCACATGGCTACAAGCTGATAAAACAGCAATGTAGGTTATCTCATTTGGCCTCACACCAGCCTCTGACATTCGGCAGAATGTTTCCAGAGCTCTAGCTGCAAATCCATGTTTTGCAAACCCTGTGACCATCGAAGTCCAGGATATAACATTACGATCTCTTATCTCATTAAAAACTTGAAAGGCAGCATCTATATCTCCGCACCTCGAGTACATAGAGATCAAGGCATTTGATATATGAAGGTTTGATTTAAGATCCAATTTAAGAACCCGAGCATGGATCTGCTCACCCTTCCCAATTGCACCAATGCTTGAAGCTCCACTTAAAAGACTAGCAAACGTGAAAGCATCAGCTTCAATCCCTGTATCCTCCAATTCATGACTTAGATCAAATGCCTCTTCAAGATTTGAACTCTTAGCATATGCGTCAACAATTGTATTATAAGAAACCAGATTCTTCTCAAACATAACGTCGAAGGCTTTCCGAGCATTTTCCATATCACCACATTGTGCATACATGCTAATAAGAGAATTCCCCACACAGTTAACTGATGCAAACCCCATTTTCACAGCATAAGAATATAGGTGTTCACCAGCACTCGGATTCAACAAGTTTGCACACGCTTTAAGGATGCTTGAAAAAGTGAAATGGTTTGGTTTAACTGGTCCCTGAATCATGTCACAGAAGAGCTCTATAGCTCCCCAATTATCTGCTCCACTCTGCACATATGCTGAAATAATTGCAGTCCAAGACATGACATTATGATCTAGCATCCTATCAAACACCTTCCTGGAACTAGTTACGGATCCATCTGATGTACATTTTGCGTACATGTCTATCAAACTACACCCTACACAGACATCCAAAGTCAAGTCCTTTTTTATTATCCAGGAATGCAATTGCTGTCCAAGAGAGGACGGCCCTAGTTCAGCAGAAGCAGAAACAGCTCCACTTAGAGTAAACCCATCAGGAACATATCCACACACAAGCATATCCAGAAACAAATCTATAGCCTCTCTTGGAAAGCCCGATTGTTGAAATCTAGTAATAAGCAAAGTCCAAGTGACCGCATTCCTCTCAGGCATTTTATCAAACACCTTACATGCAGACTCAAAATCAACCTTCCCCTTTATGAACATATCAATCAAAGCACACCCAACACACACATCAGACTCCAAAAATCCAGTCTTTATCACTGACCCAAAAATTATCTCCCCAAAAGAAACATACGCTGTGTTGGAACAAGCACGAATGGCTGCTGTGTAACAGTATTCATTCGGATAAAACCCTAATTCAAGCATATCAATGAACATACTCAAAGCTTTCAATTCCAATCCATTGTTAGCGTAACAAGATATCAAAGCACTCCACGAAACCAAGTCTCTCTTATCATCCATATCCTCAAATATCTCACTGGCTCTGTCCCACTCACCGCATTTTGAGTAAAGGCTGATCAAAGAGTTGAGCAGGACCGAGTCGGGCTCGAGCTGTGACCGAGTCAGGTAATCGTGGACGAGTTTGCCGAGCCGGAAGTTATGAGACCTAATGCAGGATTTGAGGAGAAGAGAGTAAGTGACGAGGTCAGGGTGGGACCCTTGTCCGGACATGAGATCAAGGGTCGAGATTGCTTCCCGGAGTTGGCCGCCATTGATGTGGTGGTTCAGGCGGTGTTTCAGGGAGCTGAAAGTGTTCGGAGGTTTTAAGGTAGAAGAAGAGTGCTTATGGCGGGAAGAGCAATTATTGGGCGGCGTGAGGAGTTTGGCAGCGTGGGGAAGAGAGGAAAGGCCTATCACCATCGTCACTGCCACCAATCAAAGTTGCTAATAAATTGAGTTTATGTATGCGACCAAACTCCATCGGCGTTTGGTTAAAGCTCAGTACTTTGGTTTGTGTAGACTTTTTACGGACAAGACAAGCAGTTGTAAATTTTAACGTACGAAGTGTACAAAAGTGTAACTGCTTGTAATAAAGTTAAGAACTTTCTTGCATTTCGCACCATTTTAGCACAGATTAGGAGCTGATGCTTAGAAAGTGATCACAAGTCGCAGTGACGACATGTCTATAATCCGATATACGTCGTCTTCCCGAGTAACTAGTCATCTCAGGATCTCTACTTTTCCTTTCCGGGCCAACCATCCACAGAACACCTTGTTCAATAGCAAATAAAGCAATGTTGTTATCAAATGCCATCAGCCTATTAAATCTTGTTACATGAGAGAAACAACTCAAAATCTCCTCTTCTTCAGACCAACTACTCCAATCCATTGTGTTTGAGTATTGTGTTCAGGCAGGTACAACTTTACACCTGATGAAGATACTCGAGAATTACGGATAACCCTAACTTATCATATATACAGAAAGTTAAGTTTTTATGTCAAATGGGCACGAAAATTGCAGCTTTTAGTAGCAGTACTGGATGAAACATCATTGATTCAATCACAATGTTTCATTTGCTTAAATCTAGTTGGTCAACTATGATTCCAAGTTCAAACCTCCAAGCCTGCTCATGTCATACTCAAAGCCAAACTTGTTGATTCTGGTGATACATCTCATGCACAGGATGACGATATTGTATTGGTATCATCCCTAACATTCTTCAATGTCTCATCAGGATATAAAGAAGGCCTAGGAGGCAATTGAATTCCTTGTACTTCACCTTCCAGCATCTCTACAACTTTGTTCATTGGAGGACGATCGTTCGAGTTCATTTGTATGCACCATAAAGCCACAACAATCATCTTATACACTATATTCTTTGCTTCCTCTGCTGCATCTATGATTTCTATTTCTCTTCCATCGTGTATTTGATCATAAGCCCACAAAGGAACGAAGTTTGACTTGAATGATCCGCTACTGTAGTGAAGTTTCGCCTTTTCCCAGCCATTTCCATTAGCAGCATCTCAAAACTGTAAACATCAGCCTTATGTGAAACACCTCCAATGTTTTTATAGAACATCTCTGGTGCTACGTATCCAAGTGTTCCCCTGGCTGCTTGTTAAAGGTCGTTTTTATATTAATTTTTGGTACATTATTTTCTAAACTCTTGTCCATTTAATGTTTAATTGCACTAATTAAACGTTATTTGTTTTAATTTCAAGCGCATTGTGAATTTGAAAATTTTAAAAGCCTAAAGCAAGGAAAGCTTAAAATTTGGCCAAGCAAAATTAAGGAGACAACAGCGTGAGATTTGGTAACTGAAAACGTTGAAGAAAGGAAATTAAAAACCAAACAAAAAGTCAGCCGGCGGAAAAAGAATGATTTTAGTTACGTGTGAGTTTGACTTCCAATACATAAAGATAAAAAGAAGATGGCTGCGGCAATTGAAAAATGGCTGGAGAGAACGTGAATGGGTTGGAAAAATACAAAATAAAAATGTTAGAGGCGGCAGCATGAAGAGGAATAGTGGCGTGAATTAAGCAGCTGAAGAAGGAAATAAAATTACATTAGCTGGTGAAAATCTAGAAGAGACGTGGGG
>JAOQMR010000055.1:0-32726 GCA_027563865.1 Erythroxylum pelleterianum
ATATTTTGAAAATATATTTTAAATTTAATTATATATTTTTTCAGTATAATTACCGACGGAAAAGTTTCCGTCCCTAAATTCCATCCCTAAATTTGGCAGGATATTTTTCCTCCATTGATAGCGACGGAAATTATAACCGTCGCTAAATGAATTTTTTTATGTCGATTTTAGCTACGAAAATAGGAGTTCCGTCGCTAATTGGCTACGATTTATTTTCCGTCGCTAATTTTCCGACGCCAATATTTGTTTTTCTTGTAGTGACCCTTCTACAGCTTACTTAAATTCACATCTGTTTTTTTTATGTATATAGGATTTGTCACCCTAAAGTAAATAGAAAGAATATTATTTTTTATTAGTATTAATTTGAAAAATCTTTGGTAAAGGAAGAATAACATTTTGAAAATAATTTTAAACAAGTTGGACTTGATTGCAAATTTTAAAAACTTTAAAATTTAATATAAATATTTGATAAATAAAGATCAACATTAGATTTTAGATTTTTATAAATTAATTGGTATTTAATTATGTGAACAAATGATAAATTTCAATACAAAAATAAATAGTAAATAAATAAGAAAATTTATTTATATCTTTGCTTAACCCATATAGATGTCTTTATCAATAATCACCATTTTTGCCCATTATCATCCAAATTCGCTACCATTTTTGTGAGTATTCAATATGTATCTAAATAGCTTCTTTAGAATTTTAACTTTGGATTCAATATGAGGTTTCGCTTTAAGATTAATTTCAGACATAGTTCCTTAAGGATACTTTCAATTTCAAAATAATATCCATTCTTATAGTTGTAATTTGTCTTCCATATGGTGCCTGCCATATCTTTTATTTTGTCCTCTTCCTTGAATAGGTACATATTGCATATTATTTATGTTTTCTTTATGAGATTCCATCTATAACATATGTACAATTAAAAAATATAAGAAAAATGAAAATTGACAAAATAATTAAAAGGTTGCATATGTAAAAGAAATAAACAATATTCATGAATAACAAATAATATTCAAAGATTTTCAAGAAAATAACAAGTAAATAAATTATAGAAATTGTCAATAGTAAATGTCAATGTCCTCTTTTTGCTCTCAATGACATAACATGTTTCTTGCTAAACTATCTCTCCATGCAGTCCATTGGTAAGATGTTTTAATATCATCAATGTAATTAATATGGTCATTATTTTTTATTATAACATCCAACTCATCTTCTAATGGATCTTTCTTATATGTTGATGAATAATACTGTGAATGTTAGAGTAATCTAATGTGACATCATTTTGAATGTCAATTGAATAACAAAAGGGAATTATTAAGATTCCTCGTTATAACTTAAGTAATATGAATGTCCTTTCAATAACATTTCTAGTTGCAAAATGGATTCATATTGTAATACTCTTCTCAATTATTTAGTTGATGTCTTGATCTCTATTTAGTAAGATGATATCATTGGCTTCTATATAGTGTAAGAAATCCCTCATAATTTTTATATTTAGTATCAACAAGATAATATTGACCTATTATATACCATGTCAAATATATTAACTGCATAATTTTAATATAAAAAATTGATTTGTGTTGGACCCCGAAATTTTCTGTCAATCAAGACTATTAAACGAGTAATTATCGATGACTATTGGGCAATTATTTATGTATAAAGCGAAGGAAAATCCTTGAAATTGAAATGAAAAAGGAAAATATGGTTTAGATATAAGATGGATTTTGTGTTCAAAGCTGGAAAATGTGTATGTTCATTAAGCATGCTCTGGTGTTTAAGTCATATCTTGATCTCTAGTTATCCAAATGAGACGATTCTTGATCTAGATTAAATTAGAAACATAAGGCTACAAGTTGTATGAAGAAATTGAGTTCTAATTCAATTTCCAAGAAAGTCAATTTTGGATGGAAGTCATGTGCAGGAAAATATTTTGAAATAAGAATAGTCTAAAATGTTTGATGAATAATTGTCAGAATATGGAACCAAATTGAATAATTTTTGATGTTATTAGAAAATTAAGACAATGAGGGACAATTGTCTAGAGGGAAGTTTTATCAAATTCCTTCAAGTTGATGGTTGGAAAAATGTCATGATCTTTGGGAAGAGTTAAGCATGATTTAAATAAATTTTGAGGTATTAATAGATTAAAATTGTGCTGGGATTAATTAGTATGGTAGTATTAATAAGGTTTAATGGCACTAATGACTAGACTAATGTGTTAGAAGTGGTAAGGGCTCATTAAAGGTAATATGGGCTTGTCACTTAAACATTTAAGAGCTTGGTCTTTTCATTAAAGGCAAATTGGGCCTTTTGGGCTTAAATGAGAGTATAAAAGGAGCAAACAAGAGTGGTCTTACATGAGAAAGAAGAGAATGAACGAAAATGAGAGGGGAGAGAGGAGAGAAGGTGTCGTAAATGGATAAGAGAAGGAGAAGAAACAAGTTGATGCTAAGGTTCCATTCTCCAAGAAATCAAGAAGGTGTTTGAAGAAAATCCAAGAAGGAAAAACGTGGAGAATGAAGAGAGTTACAAGATGAGCCAAGAAACCCCTTGATTGGGTGAAGATTAAGGTAAGAGGGTCTTGATTTTGTTGAGTTTTTGAATGGGTTTTGGTTTAGACATTTTAATAATGGTATGAGTTTAGTAATTTTAAGATCAATTTGGTGATTGTATGATTTGGGTTTCTCAATTGAAGAGTCAATTGATTTGGGGATTTTGTGAATAGTGATGAAGAAAATCAAAGAGGGAAAGTGGAGCTAGAGGAATCAAGAACAAGGGAAGGAAAGATTAAGCAACAAATACAAGGTGAGTTTTATGTTTATAGTTTAAATAATGAGCCATTAAAATGTTTTCAAAATTAACATAAAATGATTTCAAAGTCATTGTTTTTGAATGATTTGAGAATTGATATGATTTGAGAATTGCTATGAGAATTTGATTGAATGATTTATGAATTGTTATATGAATTTGGTTGCTATGTGAATTTGCTTGAGAAATTATGATTTGTTACATGCAAAGATTTTCAAGAAATTGCATGTTCATGAAAAAAACAAGAATTTTCAAGAATGTGCCAATTTTGACAAAATGATTTCAAAATCATGATTACAAGTTATGTGGGTTAGGTATAGTCCACCCAAGAACTGTCACGTGCACGTTGACTCATGAAAAGGCTTCTCCCGCCTGCCCGCAAGTGGCACAGAGCTCCTTTTAGGACTCCTCAAGAAATATGACTACACAAGGTCATTTTATGGAATTGTGTAGTTCGTCATGAATTGTGGACTTGCCAAACCATTATAATGTGTTATGTGTTATGTGATTGAATTGTGACAAGTTTAATGCATTCATGATTTTATGAACAATTGAAAAATGCATGAATGGTGTTTTGCGATTTTGAATATATGACAAAAAGGTTGAAAGAAACACGTGTCTTATGACTCAAAAAGGAAGTTTTCATGATAAAGAACTTTTGAACTGTTTTGCTTGTTATTTTGTTATAAGCATATTATCTACTGAGCTTCCAAGCTCACCCCACTAGTTTCCCCATTTCCAGGTTTTTAGCAAGCGATCATGTGAAAGTGGACCAAGGCATTGCCTCGAATTGGCATGTTGATGTGTTATATTTGGAATAATTAATGTATACTAAGGTTTCAAATGTAAATTTAGACCATTGGGTTTTGTATGTTTTGGTAGTTTGGAAATTGATATTGATTTTGTAAATTGGCTTGGAAATGCCAATAATGTTTGTAAAACTCCTGATATAAGATGTTAATGAAGTATAGATTCACATATGAATATGAATTATGCTTTTCGTATGATGATTAATGCATTATGGAATTGTGTATGGTTTTGAAGTATGAAATTTGAATATGAATGGATATGACGAATGTGAACATAAAGGATTGCACGTGAATTGGTATATATAGATGTGAGGCAATACGGATAAGAAAGATAGAAATGCTATGAATGATGAATTGTGGTTATATATGAAGAGTGAAAATAAATAGAAGTTGATGATTTGATGAACTCCAATTGGTGGAGGAAATTGAGTGCATTTAAAGAAGTAAATAATTGAATGTTTGAACTTTGAATGAGTTGCCATTGCTTGTAATTAAGAATGTCATGGAAAGGAGGGATTAGTATTTGAATGAGTAAGAATGTGTTGTTTTAGCTAAAGATTGTAAATGTTGGATTTGAAATCAAGAGTTATGAATGTTACAAGATAGGATGTTGTATAGGTTTTATATATGATGATAGTTATTGTAGTTAATAAGAATGCATGGTTTTGGATGAGAAATTATGGTTTTGATTGGATTAAGAATTGATAGTTTGATGAAATAAGTTTGATATTGAGGTAGTATGACGTGATTTTGTATGATAAGAAGTGAATTTTGCAAGATTAGAAGTGTTTATGTTGTTAGGAAGGAGTTAGGAAGCATGAAAGAAGGTTTGGAGGGCTTTGGGGAAGCCCCATGTCCATTTAATGGACATGGGAGTCCGTTTAACGGACCTTCTCGGGTCATTAGGGACCCCTTGCCTTCCCCATGTCTGTTAAACGGACATAGGAGTCCGTTTAACGGACTGTCTCGTGTGAAAAATGCAGTTTGCCCGATTCATGTCCGTTAAACGGAAGATTGAGGTTTTTGACTAGTTTAGAGTCCAAATCTCGCTTTGAGGCCTCTAATACGAGTTGTAGATCTCAAAGTCTTCTTTAAAATGGAGTAAAAACGAAAGCAATACAACATTTGTAGAAAAAGTTATAGCATTCGCTCCAAGAGAGGTTTAAATTGATTTTGGGAATGAACATGGTCCAGTATTTAGGGTATAACTCCCTCATCCGACCTCCAAATGAGGTGATTCTTAGACCAGTAGATTTCTAAGACATGTATCTTTCTCTCCACGAAAAACTGTATCAATTGGAGTTGAATTGAGAGAGTTTGCATTAGAGCAAGTGAGTGGTCGGTTTGAAGAGCATGATTAGGGTTTGCACCCGCTTTAGCTTTTTAAGCATATATTGAGCTATAGAGCTCCAATTGAGGTGATACTTGTGCCAAATCAAACTATAGACTTACAGCTATGATTCATATGAAGGAGTCAAATTGGAATTAAGGTTTTAAGTTTTCCGAATTCTGATCACAAGTAGGCGAACTGAGTTCGAGCATGAGACTGTTTTTGTATGGGCGCACCATGGAGCATTTTTAAGTGAATTTTGAGACGTTATATGATTAAAGATGTATGATTAATGTCTAATAAGGGTCTTATGATGTTTAAAAAAAATTAACGGCTAATTAGGTTTAATGGAATAACCCTTCAAGGCAAGATGATCATTATGCATGTTTATGGCTCAGGAGTTGGGCTCCGGTAACGGGGGCCAACAATTTGGATATATAATATTAAATATCTCACCCTGAGGAACTTTTAATCCATTTCTTCTAGGTAATGCATCTCGAAGCACCCTACCATCAGCAGTTGAACTTTCCCAATTAGTTAGTACATTTATAAATTGCATATCCATAGTACATACGACTAGGATATTTATGGTCATCTCATTCTTTCGAGTATAATATCATGCTTTTTCAATATTTGGTACATTTAACTTCATATATGTAACATTTAAAGCTCCTAAGCAATTTTGAAATTTAGAAAAATCATATCGTCATTATTGATTAAAAGTAAATTTTGAACTAAATAAAACTTCACAAATGAATATTATTGCCTTAAACCACATCCATTTTCATAGAGGATATTCTCGGGATAGGTATAGCAAATTTAAGTACAACTCTCAATACATTATGAAAATGTCTACTTACTGTCTCTCCTAAACACTAAAAATCATAGTTGATTGCTCAATTTCTCTCGTAAAAAGGAAGGATATATTTAAAAAAATTGATACCATTTCCTCTACTTCTATGTTTTTAGTATCTTTTAATCCACCAATATTCAATATCATTGTGCATAATATGTCAAAAGTACGTCTATCTATATAAAGTTGCTCAATACATGCAATTTCACTGTCTATAATCATGCCATTAATCTGTGTTATTCGAGCTAATAGATTATGCCTACTTAGCTCTTTTGTCATTTTTAATCTATACCTCTTTAGTAAATATGATAATAAGTTTAACAGTGTCGCAATAATTCCCATCCTTCTTCTTCTTAATGTGTACCACAAGTATAGAAAATCATAATGTTGAGGTATGTGAACCATGATTGCCTTTCAAATAATAATAATAATAATAATCATGAAATTTATTAAAAATCAAAGCATTAGTTGTCATTAACCATTCCATGATTTAGACAAATATATATAAAATGATTTGATAAGAAAAACGAACAAAAAAATCATATTAAGCCTTAATTAAAGAAAAAACATCAACTTATGGCTTTATAGGGTTTGGTACTAATGGTCATCTTACTGAGGGAGGGACATGGCTTATAGGTTACTGAAAATAAACCAGTTTTGATTTAGTAAATCTAGGTAAATAGTTATATATGTTTGTTGGGGTAATTATTTCTCTTATCTCCACTGACATACTACCCATAATGATGTGTTTTTATCAAGAGCATAGTGATTAAATGTAGATGCAAAGTTAGCAGATAAATATAACAAAACAAAACAATCAAAATATTTGGTGCAAAAGCACTAAGAAGAGGTGAATAGTCACTAAAAAAAGAAAATCAAAGCAGGTGCCTTGTAAAGAAGAATGGTTTGGAAAGCACCAGTGAAGCCTTAGGATCATGAAAAGGATGTGGTAGCTAGGAGGCCAAGGATAAAGTTCGATGCAGATAATATGGCTAAGTGTTTAAGTTCCAAGTTTTCAGTTGAATTGTTTCACCAAACTTCCTTTAAGGCAATCCTTGAATACTTTTTTGTTTTGGAAAATAAATAATGGATTAACTTTAGACAAAGCTAAGTCTACAAGACACAAGTTTTAACTTGAATCTATACTAACAAGAATACTAATAGAAAGAAAACTAAATAAAGGTACATCTTAAAACATGTAAGAGATGTCATCTACTCTTCATATCTTACGAGAGTGTATTCCCAAGATTTTTGGCAATTAAGATGGATCAAATCCAATTTATGAGCTTGTCAGTCAATTGATACTTCCCCTCTTCTTGATTAGCGAACATTCGATAGTTTCGCTCTCTCTAAAGGAAGTATATAGTAGAAGTGAATGTCGCCATATAAAGGATTGCATTTGGCTTGCCCTTCTTTAAGTTATTTATGGTTCAATTAAAAGATTGCTCCCAAGTGTAGGAATATCTGGTATCAAGTAACAAGCGTAGGATTCTGCTCCAGACTGCCCTAAAAAACTGCATAGGAAGAAAAGATGATTTCTATCTTCTAAGGTCATTTTACAAAGCGTATAAGTATGGTCTTCAGAATCGTACCATTAGCTTTTAGTCCTTAGCTTGTTTTTAATCACAAGCTAAAAAATAAAAGTTGCTTTCAATTGAAAGTTGTTTTTCCATAATAGAGAGGACCAAGATACCACCTATAAGCCCATTGTTAGCAACTGATGACAAGATTTGTTTAAGAATTTGCCTCTCGGATCAAAAGTCCAAATGATTGAATTTGTTAATAACTCATTGTCCAATTGGGGGAAGAATTGGGCCAATGAATCAAATCCTCTAAAATCCCCTCTCCATGTCCCATTACAAGTTAAAGAGGAAACTTTAAGATGAAGCGAAAAATGATTTCTCAAGAGGAGTACTTGTGTATTTCAGATGAGGGAGCTCGTGCCCGCCTAGTTATTGTACCAAAGTTAGGTTTTACTTATATACAAATGTAAGTTCTTTAGAAATAACACATAAAATCATCCATTTTGTATGATTCCAAAGTGTCTGCTACATAGGCTAAAGTTAGAATATGGGCTCTCCTATTTTCCTATTAACTTAGAGCCTTTCACTATTTGGCTACTTATAATGTTCCATCTTATACTGATTATACCTTAATTGAAATTCCAATATATTGTCAACAAGTTGGTTTTGAAGCAATATTTTATTATGATGAAAGTACAGTTATAAAATTTTAAAGTACTATATAAAGTGGTGTGAAGGCCGGAAAAAGTTGTTAGCTTCTACAAAGCCTCGTCTTATTAATATATTTCTACTTAAGAACTTTCAACTTAAGAGATTTTGTGATTAATTAAAATTATTAAAATCAAATTGAGCCAAACACATTAAATTAGGTTTATGTCATTCATACTTAAAAATAATTGAGAAAATAAATAGAATTGTCATGTAATAACTAATATAATAATTTAACCAAACAACATTACATCAAACACAAATCTATCATAAAAAGAAAAACAAACGAGATTAAAAACAAGTTTAGAGCCATAAAAACTGATCTTAAGAGATGTGTTGAGAAGCAACCAGAAAGAAAGAGAAAAGAGGGATTCAGTTGATAAGAAACGCAAAGAGAGAGAGAAATTATGTTGAAAGAATACGAAAGAAAAATATAATTTTATTTTTATGATTTTTTATTTGTTATTTTTATATTTAATCTTTGGTTATATCTACAATCTCTTTAAGAATAAAAATTCAAGATTACTTAAAATCCATTATAAATTTGTTAACCATATCTAATAACCAAACAGGTAAAAATGAATGAATCAAAGTTACATTCTCACTTCTTCATTCCTGTTACCAAATATGAAGTAGAGGCATACTATACCGTAGTTCACGACATTACCTCTAGTATGGTATGGAAGTAATTTTTCTTCTATAAAAAGCCATTTGAGTGAAAATTGAGTTACCCTACACATTGATTTACCTAATCGAGACTAGTTACTAAAAAAAAAAGAAGTCGCAATCTCATCTTTGACATCCAATCAATTACTAGATCTACTCACCTTATTATTTTGTAAACAAATATTCCTAAAATGGAATAAGTTATAACAAAACTACACTCTCTGTAAGTTCAAAATTTTCTTTACAAAAATTCAATGGTTTATTATATTTTATTACAAAATAAGTAAAAAAGAGGCGTTTTTAATATCTATTAAATATTTGTCAAGCTTATTTTCCATATACAAAAACAAAAGAATTTATAAATTCAAGCACCTTTTTCTAGAAATAATTTAGATCTTGGATAAGAGGGAGTTTAACTTTACTCGGTTAAACTCTTCTGAATAAGTTGAGGCGGTTAATAGTTGAATCGAGTAAGTCCTTTGCAGAAGGCAAAGCTCTGACCTCAAGTTTTAAATGACTGCATATATAAAGAAAGTTTGAACCCATGACCTTGTTAAATTTTTAATATGGGCAGAGTGTAGAGCCCACTAACAAGAATTGGGTTTGGGTCAACTATTATCCAAATAACTAGAACTAGTTGTTTGGATAGTTGACTTGTTTGGATAGTTGACCCTTACCACTTATAAACTTTTTAACATCTTCATATCTAGGCAATATGGGACACTCCAACACTCCCTCTCAAGTGAAACTGTGGTTGAAAATCCAGTTGTCACTTGAAATATACGCAGTAGAAATCGGACCGGGCCGCTGGGAATGAACATCCAAACGGACAACCGGGAAATTAATAATTCGGGTCAAACCTGCTCTGATACCATGTTAAATTTTTAATATGGGCAGAGTGTAGAGTCCACTAACAAGAATTGGGTTTGGGTCAACTATTGTCCAAATAACTAGAACTAGTTGTTTGGATAGTTGATCATTACCATTTATAAACTTTTTAACATCTTCATGTTTAGGCAATATGAGACACTTCAACAGACCTCACTCTAGAAAAGTCTCTTACCAACTCACCTGGGTTGCAAAATTAGACTCTTTACTCTTTGGTTTTGGTAGTTATTGGAAAAGAAACTTATTACCTGCTTTATTTGGCCAAATCCGAACCCTTGCTTGAGTTCTGATTAACCATCATAACCGAACATTATCTTATGGTCCATCAATCTGGCCTCGGCAGGACAACTGCCTGGTCAAAAATAAATATGGAACAGACCAATTACAAAACATTCAGTTCTTACTCAAGTCACACGTATTAATTATAGCACGCACGTAGAGCTTCATCAATCAACCTTCCTTTGTGATTTCTCACCACACGTCACTGACTCACTGTATACTGAATTAAGTCGACCTTGCGCTTGACAACATCATAACTCATAAGAACAGCCATCATGTCTCTCTATCCCTTGTCTGAGTTGTCTCACATGTTAATACGCTTCAAAACAGAACTCAAGAATCATTAATAACTAACCATATATACCTTTTGGTTTTATGCATCAGAACATGAATTTAGAACCCATCTCTTGTATCTATTCTTTGAATCTTCCACAGCTTGTGTAGGCATTCCCTCTCTCTTGTACATGTTAGGGAGAGAGGATACACTCAAAACTATGGCTCACGCATACGATGAAGAGTGTGATTACCTGTTTAAAGCAGTTCTGATTGGCGATTCTGCAGTTGGTAAGTCGAATCTTCTGTCGAGATTTTCGAAGAACGAGTTTCGTTTAGATTCTAAGCCAACGATTGGGGTTGAATTCGCTTACCGGAATGTTAGAGTTGGTGATAAGCTCATCAAGGCTCAAATATGGGACACTGCTGGGCAAGAAAGGTATGCAGCTATCCTCCTATATTTCCTTACATTTTACTATACATGTTTTACAATATTATGATTGTTAAGTACTTCATATTATACACTCCGACACTATTCCCTCTATTTCATTACATTCTAAAATTTTTCCATATCTCATCTCATCTTATCAAACGTAGCATAAACATTCTCCTATATGTACAAAAGTTGAACTTACTGCTGCTGTTTTTGATTTGATTCCCAAGCCCAAGTTGATGATAACAAAGTTAGGTAACCTTTCAGTTAGCTTTAAATTAAACAGGGATTCCCTCCTGTCTCACAGTGAATTGGCTTCTCATCGATGTAACAAAGTAAAAGAGGTACTTGTTTACATAATTCTGCTCTAATTTACGTACGGTCTCGTTTGTATTCTAATTATTAATATACTATTTGGTTAGTTATCAGAGTGATGCAATTAGAATGGTGGCATTGGTAATTAAGATTCTTCTTTTGGACAAACCTAGCTTGGGGAAAAAAGAAAAGAAAAGAAATTTAATGTGTCGTGAAAAATAATGGTAGGGTTTGGTTGCAGGTTTAGAGCCATAACAAGTTCATATTATCGAGGAGCGTTAGGTGCTCTGCTAGTGTATGACATTACAAGGAGAGCTACATTTGATAATGTAAAGAAATGGCTGCAAGAGCTCAAGGAATTCGGATGCTCAGATATGGTGGTGGTTCTTGTGGGGAACAAATCAGATTTAGGTCATTCCAGGGAAGTTGATGAAGAAGAAGGTAAAAGTGTTGCAGTGAGTGATGGCCTATGTTTCATGGAGACATCAGCTTTGGATAACGTGAACGTTGAGGAAGCATTTTTAGGAATGATCAACAAAATCCACCAAACGACAAGCCGAACGAGTTTAGAAGCTAAAATCAACCACAAAACGATTGCCACTAAGACTGTTTCTGTTCCACTACTCGCCATTGATGAAGTAACTGCTGCTACTAAACAGGCTGGTTGCTGTACTTGACATCTTGCTTGTGTAATCCAAGTTTTTTTGTTGTCGTTTTTTACACTAAACTATGGTCACAATTTCGTTATACATACATGCTTGTGTGCTGATATTATTTCATTTTTTAAGAGTCGAGAAACCCAGCTGTCTGGTTTATAGACCTTGTATATGCATAATCTACAAATCAATGGTTTTTTGCTGCAAACTAAAACCACAGCAGATTTCTGCCTAGTTCAAAGATCATGCGATAATAGATAGAAGCGTTCTTTTGGAAAAAAGATAAATCCGTATGTGATTTTTTTTTTCAAAATACAATGTTGAGATTTAAAATGTAAAAATTGATAGTTAAATAAAGTAAATATTATTTCTGAAAAACAATTATGAATAGAATTTCAAGACATCAGTTAAACTGTTAGCCCATAAATTCTCCAGCAAGCGTTTGAAACTATGATGAACTGATGTATTTTCTAAATAATTGAATTAAGATATAATACAAAATATTATAGGAGTCACTTAAATATTAAGATTAAAATTATAAAATTAAAGTGAAAAGGTTTTTGAAGTACTTTATAACTTACATAAATTAAAAAAAGTTTTCTCTAAATATAATTACATGATGTAATTTTAATAAATTTATGTACAACAACAAACATAGTTTTCGTTCAAAGTTACAGTTGGTTGTTCTTATCTATCCAATTTTTTTTCCATTCGATATTATCCTAGTCGTAGGTCCCAAGCCAAACACAGTTCCTTGCAATTGCCGAGTCCTAGTCAGGCACGTGTGGTGCAGCATTTCGTACACGTACCTCGGTCGTAGGCTCCCCGTTTCCGTGACGGACCAATCAAGATCTTCCACGCTATAAACCGATTTACAGCAAAACTGTGAACGGTCGTTCAAGAGCTTTCTGCCACACAGTCAAGCTAGCGAGGGCCTTCCATGTTCCATCATCGTCATCCCACTCCTTTCGCGTTTGCTCTTCAACTCAAATTTCACCATCTCCCAAATTAAATTTTTGATTAGTTTTCTCTTAAATATTTCCATAAAATGCTGGACAGAGCCAACAGCAACTGATCTGAGGATCGAGAAAAACAGCGGCAATGGCCAATTGGATCTCCTCCAAGCTCAAAGTCGCCGAGACCTTCTTTGAGCAGGCATATTTTTTTTCTCTGTCTTAAATTTTCTTTCTTTTTATTTTTCCTTCAAAAAAGATCCTGTTTTGAATTATGATGTGAGAAATTATGGTGGTGAATCAGATCGATCAACAAGCGGCGGAATCGTTGAAGAAGAATGAGGCTTTGCGATCTGAAGACCAGAGATTCCATGTCCCACAGAAAACTGGAGCCAACGTGTCTCTAAAAGACCAGTTAAAGAAGAAGACAACAATCTACGACACCGACGGCTACAACAGCAATGATACTGGATACTTGGGAAAATTGAAGATTGATCCTGGTGTCAACAATGTGGCTAATGGTATTTTTATTAATAATAGTAATAATAATAATAGTAGTAGAGTTAATAATGCTGAGAAGGAGGCTTCCAGTAGTCCGCAGCCTAAAGGTAAGCCAACTGCGCTAAGTGATAGTGATTGGACTGAGTTGCTTAGCACCCCTAGTAATAACCCTTCGGCGATGTCTACTCGTAGTAACAGTAGTAGCAGTAGTAATGGGGCTTCTATGATTCGTGGTTTAAAGAATGGTGGGAGGATTATGAGTTCTGGATCGAATTTGTCAATGCTAGATAGGAACAAGAAGAATAATAAACTACCTGATGGTTGGGTTAAGTCTAAGAAGAAGCCTGACATCACTTCCGGGACTAAATTGAATGGGAAACCATGTGATGGAGATGAATCTAGCTTATCTGCTAGGTCTTCCAGTGTTGAACTGCATAGTAGTGGTAAGGTTTCTGATGGGAAAGGGTTGGAACGTAAGGATGTGGAGGCAGGCAGCACAATGGTTAAATTGAAAAGTAATGATGGAATTGGAGTGAATGGTGAATCTCAGGATGTCATTGAGTTGGACAGTTTGCGAGCAACAAGCCAAAATGATCAATCCTCAGAATTTTTAGAGAAAGTATCTGATGGGAGGAAGGCAGTGGCTGATGTTTATCATCAGTTAACAAGTACAGTGAAAGGGAAACGTGGCACTAGTGTTGTACCTAGAAGTACAGTCTCTGATAATCGGAAACAAGCTTCCTTTTCAGCAAGCGATGAGGGTTCTGATTCAGGTAGTGATTCAGGTTCAACATCTGACTCTGAGAGTGAAGGAGAAAGAGAGAGGAGGGAGAAGATTTTGGCTGAGAGAGCCGCTGCTAAAGCAGTGGAGGCCATCAAAGAGCGGGAGAATATGGTTGCCAGATTGGAAGGGGAGAAGCAAAGCTTGGAGAAGATACTTGAGGAAAGAGCTAAACAACAAGTACAAGAGGTGAAGTTATAAATAAAGCTTTTACCTCTAGTGTGACATATGTTATTTTATTTTTGGCTGATTTATGGCTGCTGTACAGTCATGTTTCCCTGTTCTGAGAACTGGTGTCATTCACCAATTTAGATTACTTGCATTAATTTTAGGTCACAAATATCTTTCTTGAGGATTTAAATTCAGTATACAATCTATTCTAGGTGGTAGTCCTCACTTCTCAGGATTTAAAGTACTATCACAGGTGGAAACTGCAATTTTAGCTGTTCTTGATGTTTGAGGAGCATTATTCATGTTATATTGGTTCTCCGCTGCTCTTTTTTCCAAACTTTCCTTGATTTGCTGACATTTTATGTGGTTAATATTGCCTGTCTTAGGCTTCGCAGCTGCAGATGACCACGATGGAAACAATGGAAGCTGTTGAATTAGAAAAGCAGAAACATAATAACACCAGAATGGAAGCCCTTTCACGTTTGGCTAAAGTTGAGGTATACCGTCTTGTGAATGAGGATTCTTAAGATTTTCTTTTCACTGACCTACGTCTATCGTTCAGGAATCAGGACTATAGCAGTTGAAAACAGCTGACAAAGATGTTGAACCAGATAGTGTATAATCTTTGAATTTAGTTACTTATAAACACTGATGTGATTGCAGGCTGTGAATGCTGATCTTGCTAGATCTCTTGCTACTGCACAGAAGAATCTTGAATTAGAGGTATGGAGAAAGTGCATGTAAGGCTTGATTGATGTGCCTACCCATGTTCGTTGCATTGATTATGTTCGAGAGAACATTGAAATGTACTTGAGAATTTTTTTATGTAAAATAATTGAGTATACGAAACTGCTTCACAAGTAAGTTATAAAAGAACTTTCAGCTAGTTTTATGATAAATATTCTTCCCTCCCTAAAAGCACTAGTATACCATATGTTCTAGAAGATACAGCTAAAGGTGCTGTTTGGTGTACATCTGAAAAGAACAGACATGCAGAAGAAAATGAAAAGGACTATTAGATATTGAAGTCAACTTTTGCTTTATTCTGGGGTAATTTTGGGAGAGTTGGGAGGAGTGGGAAAGAGAAGTGTGGGTGTGAACCAGTGACGGAGCCAGGAATTTAAGATAAAGGGGCTCAAATATTTAATTTTTTAAATTTTGAGGGGCCCAGTGCACCACTAACCTCTAAATAACCTCGTCCTAATATATATATATATATATACATGTATATATATATATAATTATTTAATAATCTTGGGGTGCACTGGGCCCCCACCTACCTCCGTCCGTGGTGTGAAGGGCTTATTCTTTGATAAACATTGGTTGTGAGAACCACTGAATGTGGTTCCATAGTGCTTCTGATAAAAATAATAATAGTAATATTTCTCTCTGCTATGTTGAAATTAGATGAAACTGATTGGAGTTTGATTAGGCTATGTATTTTATATCATCATCAACATACTAACCTGAATTTTTTTTCTGGAATAGAAAATATACTGTTATCACTTGGGCGTTGATATTTTTGAGCTGTCCTTACTCTGACAAACTTGCTTGCTTGGTTGCAAGTTTACTAACTGTTTCATCTTTTACTGGCCAGATGAATCAAGTTGCTGAGCTACGACAACAGCTTGAATTAAAAGAAGCGGCCCTTGAAGGTGTGCTATATTGGATTTTACTGTTTAAACTAATGTAGAGACAATCTTTTCTTCTCTTTTTTTTTTCTGTATCTCATATTATTGTGCAAGCATTTCCAGGTAGAATGGATTGTGCTTTATATTTTTAGTTGCAGTAGTACTAGAGAGAGCAACCAATTGAACTGATATATGAGATGAAACTTGAGAATACAAGAAATACAAGAAACAAAAATCAAATTTCCAAAGTTGAACAGAGGTGATTTTAACAATTATAAGAGTTGGGTCTCTTTTGGAAATTTTATGTTTTATTTTGCACCTTTTGTTTCAATGAAGGACGTTTTCTTATTAATTGGTCAAATTTTTTGCATGTCAAGCTTGGTTTCTTATGCTATGCTTTTGTAAAATGGATGATATATAAAGGGGAGATGTGTCTGGTGAAAATACATTTACCTTATTGAGTTTCAAACTTATATAGTCACTGTGGTCTACTTTTATCTTTTGCAATCATGAATCTGAAGAGAAGAATTTGTAAAAGAACCTAAATATTTATCATTTATTCCTGATATTTTATGAGGGCAACTTATACAATCTACCCAAGTAAACTCCAATTATGAATGAATTTTAGCATTCATTGAATTGGTTTGTTATACTAACTTCAGATAATAGATGAGAGGGATTGTATCTTTTGTTTTGTTCTAAATTTGTTTATGTATTACCTAAGCTTCTTTTCATTGTAGAACTAAGGAGAAGAATCTCGAAGACACATTTTTCTGGAACTTACCTGAATCAAGTGGGTAAAAATTTTGCAGTTATGATCTCTATCTATTAGCTGGGATCTAGAGGGCATTGCAGTCCTTTCATGGTGCTGCATAAAACTTGGCCCTTTTTTAACTTTTTTTTTTTCCTGAAAACTTTTAGTTGACAGCTTCCAAAGGAGCTGAACTTGAACGTGAAGCACTTGAAGCAGAGTATTCTTGCCTAATAGATGAAATTACAAAATTGGAAGATCAGGTTAGCTCAAATGGTTTGACGCTATATTCCTCAATTTAAATTTGCTCCATATGTGTGCACCATTGATATGACACCCTAGTCTTCTTTTAATGTTTGCGGACAGCATTATGCTATGTTTTATAACTCAATTTCCTAAAACTAGAGCTTTTATTTAGATTTTAGTTTGCTTTTTCACTTTTAAGTTCTTGCTGAGAGTTAATGCAGATATATAAAATAATGCAGTTTAACTTGCAATCCCTATTATGAATAGTTCAACTTGTTAATGCATTTATTTTCTGCGGACAAAGCTAATGTATGAGCTTTAGGAGAGGCTTCGCTATCCCAATGCAAAGATCATTTTTGTTAGTGTCGAGCCAAGCACAACATTAAGGAAAATGTTCTTCACTAGTGGCAGTAGATGATTGTGGAAGCCAAGATTGACAAATATGTAGTGGTTCATGCTGCTAGTTGTTATATCTAGAGCGGATCATTCTATTTATGTTTGTTTCCATCATAGCATGGATCTGCTTCATTTGGTCACTTAAATTTACAAATTTAATCTGTTATATTGTACTTCAGGCAAAGAAGCTGGAAGTGAATATTGAAATGACAAGAAAGGAGATGGAGGATCCAACAGAAGTAGAAATTGAACTCAAGAGAAGGCTAAATCAGTTGACTGATCATCTAATTCAGAAACAGGCCCAGGTTTTTATGTTAAACATTCTTATTAGTAACGTCTACCTTTAAGGGTTGGCATCTAGTACCTTTGACGTAGTGTTGGCTTTGAAGATTCGGTTAACAGCTAGTCCCCTTCCTGTCCCCAAGAGAGGAGGTTGTGAATTTCGTTTAGATATTTTTCAAGAATGCAATCACATGAGCATGCAAGCTTCAGTGTTTGTGTACTGAGAAAACGAAGCAGGAAGATAAAATTTAATACTGGTTGATATATAATATATTTGCAACTACAGTGAACAGAAAGGATTGGTCACTGCAATTTATTCCATGTATTTATCTTGCTACATCTTTGGGATTCATATTCTATTCAGACCATACTATGAGGAACTATCTTCATTTTCTTTTAATAATTCATTTACCTTATTGTGTTCAAAGATTTCAAAAGCTGCGGACTTGATTGCCTTTCATGTTAATGTCCAGAAACACTGTTTCACTTGTTCTCATTGACAGGAAAAGATTACAAAACTTCAACCTTTATATTAAAGGATCAACAAGGGTTTGAGACTCTAATGATTAATTATTATTCATTTTGTTGCAGAGCTATGATTGGGATTTATGTTAGTGTGGTTTGCTTATTCACAACTGTTCTGCTATATACATGTTCACAAGACAATTACAAGCTTATACGATACTAACAGCTTAAATCTGCATATTTAACCAGGTTGAGGCTCTCTCCTCAGAGAAGGCAACTCTTCTTTTTAGAATTGAGGTATGCTCTTACCGAAGTATCAATATTATTACCATTGGCGACAAAAGATGGCCAATTGATTTTTGCCATTGCATTTCTTTTCATGATGGTTTTGCAGGCAGTTTCAAGGTTGCTGGAAGAAAATAAGTCAATGATGAGCTCGAAAGATATAGAATCAGGAACAAGGGACTTGTCTGAATCAAAGTTGAGGCCATTATTTGAAGAAAAAATGCGCACAGGAAAGAAACAGCTGGGATCTTTGCTTCTGCAGTTAGATGCAATATTTTTGGCTGGGGCAGTGTTTTTAAGGAGAAATCCTGCTGCAAAATTATGGTCTTTGGTTTATCTTGTATGCCTACATTTTTGGGTCATTTATATTCTTACATCACGCTCACAAGCATCAAGCGAGTTTAAATCTGGTGCTGTGGTTTCCTTGGAGAACATCAATAACACTGCAGGCTTATAATTCGTTTTCTTTTTGCGTCTCGTCTTCCTTAATTTGACACATCTCCAAGGACTCCTAGTCGACAGTAGTAAATTGTAACTATCTTCTTAAGCAGAAAAGTTGTATGTAAATGCAAATTTGTGTCTGTACTTCATGTGGAAGATACCTGATTGCCAGATTAAATAAGGATGCCATTACTTGAACATAAGACCACTACTTTATTTCATCAATTGAAAAGATTAACGGTACAATTGTGATAAAACTTGAATCTCGTCTTATTCACGGCAGAAGCATAAACAAAGATCATAAGCAATCAGGACAGTTTTGTCACATCTTGTAAAGTCTCAAGTTTAATTCAACTTCAGTCGGTCCGGATTTCTTCCCAGCTCGTCTATACCTTGCACAAAATGGATGTCTATTTTAGAACACGAAGCCATACAAGAGGCAGAATCTATTAGTGAAAATTAAATCCAAAATTTAGAGAATCTAGTTTGCCGGTCCTTTTTGGATCGAAGCCACAAGAAAAAGGGAGCATCTGGTAATAAAAATAAGCAAATCTACTAATAAAATGAACTCCAAAATTGAGGACAAGACCAATGATGCATGAAATACCTCCAGAGTTCAAAACCTAAGCAATCAACTTTCAGGTAGCTCAAGTAGGCTGTGCACATGACACAGCAATCATTAGAAAGCATAAAACTTGTGCATAAGATGCTAAACACAAAGCAACCTTAACAGTTTTGAGATGATGCATCAATTTTGGTGGCAATTTTATTCAAACTTAAAAGGAAATTTCAAGCAACTCCTGTAACATTGGATGGAAGAAATAGTTTTCAGAAAGCGACCAAGCTGCCAATAGCAGGCCTAACAAAGAGCTAATTATACAAAAGAAACATACAACAACAATATTCAGTAAAAATTCCGCTAATGTGAGATCTGGAGAGATCCGATAATACGCAGCCTTACCCTTAATTAATAGGGAAACTGTTTTCAAATGGCCTATATAAAGAGGGGGGAAAATCATAATAATAAAATAATAAATAAAATAAAATTATAAATAATACTAATATTGATAGTGAGAAAATTATTAATAATAATAATAATTTAAAGAAATTTAGGTAAAGGTTCAGGTTAAATCTCTAACAAGTAGTTACTACCTGCTTAGAAGTATGGGCTAACTACAAGAGAAAAGAGTTAAAAGATTAATGAAAACTAGAATGATCTCTTTATGAGGAATTCTTTATCTGAATACTAATACGCAAAGTTTTTTATCGCGGGTCATATCCTCGGTAATCTCTCCATCGCTAGAAAGCATCCATATCATCAAACAAACGAAGCACACACCTATATCCAATCCCATTTGGATACTAGTTACCTTCTCTTGAACAATTCAGATCCATATCTAAAGCTCTGATTGTCACTAAGTTGCATGAATTATATTCAAAATATTTGGGCTATTTTTATCAGAAGTCCCAAATTTTTCTAAGAAAAACTCTACCAATGAATATGAACATTCTGAATAAAGTAGGAGGATGAGGCAAAAGAAAGAAACCAAGAATGGAAGGGAAAAAATAGGAAAAACCAAAGATGAGTGCTACATGCACACACATCTAAATAGCAATGTGCTTTTGTGTCAAAAAGAAGGCCTAGAATGAAATGCAGTAGACAAGCAAAACATAGCAATAACTCTAAATCCTGCCTTCACAATAAGCAATTCCACCTCAAGTTGGATGAATTAATTTAATAAGTTCATTATATACCAATTATTATGAGAAATGCACAATGGATCAATTTGTGTTTGCATACATAATTAAAGCACCGTTGTCTAATCTCACCATGTTGACTCTTCTTTGGGAAGATTCCGATTGTACATAGGAAACTCGAAGAGAAATATTGTTTTGAACCATGAAGGTAAGTTCCCATAAATTGATGGGGGCAGTGGAATAAGAGGGCTGAAAAACAGCATGTTGGTTTATCGTTAAGATTCCTCCAGAAAAGAAAAGAGTGAAAACAAAGAAAAAATGAAAGAAGAAAATGAGTTTAACCTTGTTGTTCTTTTATACGCCCTGTATGCAGCCACATTCCCAAATTTTTTGTCAGCAGATTCCTGTTCCAGTATGTTGCATATCCTGAATTTCTTAACCAAATTATGGTATAAAGATATAATATTAGGAAAGGAGAAGCAAACCTCAAGTAAAGGTATCCCACTGAGGAAAAGAAGCAAGAGTGTTAAAAAGATCGGGCCAATTATTACAAGCCACTCAGCACCTTCAAGCACAGTAGTGGAAGCCACGAAAATTCCCCACCAAAGGAAAATCTGAGAAGCAACATTTTTAGTCCTTCTCTAGAAGAGAACACCAAGGAAAGTCATGTGGAGTTTGAGAGTATATGGACTATTTGGTAGAATATTCCAGCAGAACTCCAATACTAAAAGGAAAACTTCAACTTGCTACTTCCTCATTTTTGATAAATACTGCGGTTAAGGTTTCATTCCTTAGACGAACTTCTACTGTGTAGCCAGCCAGTGCACTTATCCTCTCCTTTAAAATCCAAACTAACTTGGAAACTACAGAAATCTTAATTTTTATGAATAAATCTTCAAAATTGGTGATATGGATGAGTTTCCCCACCATAATTATTGCAGTTGTGATTTAGATACCAACTAACCAGTAGGAGAAAACAGGTTTCATCCTTTGTTAACAAGGATGCTGTGAGGTCCTGCGGACTAAATAAATCTACTTTGAAAGGAGAAAATAGTGAAGTGATATTTTGGTTTGGTAATACTCTTCCATAAAAGGAAGTAGAAACCTCAAAGTTATTTAACAACAACACTTGATTTTAAGATGCATTAACAGGAAAAGTTGTGCAACATTCGCTCCACAATAATAGTACATAAGCCTAGACAGCATACCTCGCCAAAATAGTTTGGATGCCGCGTGTATTTCCACATTCCAACATTGCACCATTTTCCCCTGTTTTCAGCAGAGTTCTTAAATGCCAGTTTCTGCTGATCAGCTGTTGCTTCAATTGAAAAACCTATGGACCACATTATCCAACCAATGATATCCTCAGCCTTGAGACGAGGCTTTCTATTGCTAGCATTGACCACTGTTACAGGTAAGCTCACAGTCCAGACCCAGATAGCCTGAAGGGAAGTTTAAGCACATGAGATTTCATAAGTTAACATCAAACTACAACTGCATCAAGTATTGAGATGCGGAGATGGATGTATTCCTAACAAGAAAAAGGATATTTTCAAAAACCTGAAATGTCCAGAAGACTGCTAGTTTCCCCAAATTGTTACGCATTTCATCAAAACGTCTGTCCTCTCCCCATTGAATTATTCTGTATAGAACATTTCAGAACCAGAATTCAAGAACAAAATCCAGAGTCAATTAGTAGCAATTTTACCATAAGTATAATTTCACATGCAAAAACATAGATGTCTACCTTCAAGCAGAAGCATATTTTCTTAACAATGGTTGAATCGAGGTGACGCAGGACTATCTAATATGTCATTCTATCAAAGAATGAAAGTTTTAGCTTGAATTGGTTGTTCGGAGTTGATGTCTTATGATAGTTTGATGGATCATTACCCCATTGATCCAAGTTTGAAAGCCTTGAATAATTGAAGAAAACAAACAACTGGTGTTGTGCAATTGTGTAAAAGTAAATCTTGCAAGCCAAACCTAAAAATTAGATTTCTTAGATTTCTTTTAGAATAATGTTTTTCATGAAAATTATTCTTTTGGAATAATGTTATGAAAGCCTGAAGGTTAAAAATCTAAAAATTAGAGTTTACTGACAGAAGCATAGCATACAGGCCAAGAACAATGCCTTGTCAATAGTACCTCATCAATAGGAACAATCCCAGACGAAAACCCCATACTATGACAAGCAAACTCAAGACTACCTGCAGTTAGACGAGGAATATCAAATGAGGAAACCATTTGCACTGTATGAGAGGTGAAAACTAAAATGAGACTCAATATAATTCACACAATTCAACAAATACAACACTATGATTATGAATGACAAAATGAAGTTCATGGTTCAGGAAAAAATGTTTCAGCAACTGTAACATTAATTGCTGCTTCCGTCGTTAATTGTTGCTCAGAGGCAAAGGAGAGAACTTCATGAAGGTATAGAGCAATTCTTCTCCACTTTGTAAGAAATTGCTTGTTACATTACAATATTCATTTAAATAAGTCCAAGAAAGATGAAAAAAATGTAGACCTAATAGATTACTTTTCTTTGATAGAAAATAAGACAATTGCTATAGAACATACGAGAGATGTTTACAAACACGAATCTTGTAACTAAAAGAAAACAAGAAAGATATTTAATGTGCAGAATGGATTAAAAGAATGTGAGAAGCTTTGCAGGTAGCTCTCCTCAAGCAATTCTGACTTCACAAAATTCAGAAACGATTCATCGTACAACTACTAATATATGATCTCTACTTTCCATAAGTCTAGATAGATCTCTACTTGCAAGAAGACACATTCACCTGTCTGAAATGCCATGACCCTTTTACAACCAGTGTCAACACAGCAAGTACGATGAAATTCGTGCTTCCTGATATTAGAAAAAAAAAAAAAGTTTCATATCTTCTGTTCCAGCCATTTCTTAACAAACCTGTTTTCCTCTTAACTAGAACCAAAAGAACATGGAAAAGAATGAAATTTACAGCCAATCCATCAACACAATTGACAGGAAAACACAGGAAATACGAATCTAGAAAAGAATAACCAAACCAGAAAAAATAATGGAAGCAAATTACCAGCAAAGTCAGTGACTTTATCAAACTTGAGAAGAGCAGTTATTATAAAGAACATAAACTGATAACCCACCTGCAGCAGCAACAACGACATCAACAACTACAAAGAAGACCAACCCAATACCCATGCAATAAATTCCAGGCCTCAGCAGAAAGACAAAGGAAAAGGCAGACTTACAGTGACAAAGGCAGTGAGAGCCAGAAAATGAGAGTCTATAACGGTTCCCATTTGGATGGGTAGAAGACAGCAAATACTCCTGTTTACCTTTAGCTTTTTTGTCTAAGATAATTACACAGGAAGGGTCTCATTAACGACTATTTCGGTGATAAAAAAGGAGTTGGCTTTTGCCTGCTGCTCAACAGTATACGTATCAGCGACTCTGTGCATTCTTCTTCTTTCAATAATAGCAGAGTCCCATCTTTTTGGAATCGTTTCTGTGGCTGAGACATGTCCAGCGTTCGTGTTTGTGAAAGGTACGAACTTTTTTTCGTTTTAGACCAACTGGGCATTGACTTCTTTTAATTTCGAAGGCCTTTGTTATGCTATTGCTTATGATTAAGAATTATGAAATATGCTTTAAGCGTCAGAGGACTTGGATGCTTAGGAATGAAAAGTGAGAAGGAAAAGATTAGGCAGATTAATGTTCTGATGACTATTTTCTTACATTTTCTTATGGGTAAAAAGGAATCCAAGTTCAGTCAAGGTGGTACAATTAGTGCGAAATTGATTCCAAGTGTTAGATCACTAAAGTTGTGTTCTCACCTTTAATATCTTATGTAACTATTGGATTTGTAGAGCCTATTTTTTGAAGTTTGTCAATTTCGTTCTTAAGGGATTCAAATTTACAAAAATAGGTGATACATATGAGCCTAATGGTTGAATTTTCTAACTCAGAACCTCTGAATTTGCTTTTACATGGGGAAGCATGACTGTTGCAACTTCAAGCTGGTAAAATTTAGACTGTTGCAACTTCAACAATGTACTCTAAGAGTGGCAGAGGGTGGAATTTGCACCCCAGTACCCAGGAAAGCCAGGAGGAACTACAATTCTCCTTCTACCTCCTGAGTTCATTGATCTCAATGCATATTCTATCCCTTCACACATTCCTTTGTTATAAGGCCAGACCCATTGGTTTCTTCTCTCTACCAAATGTGTCGACAAACATCTCTCCACTTGCTTGTACTTGTCCCCTGAGATCAATCCCGACTAAGTCTCCTAGTCTTGGAGATGCGCCTCCGCCAACTCTCAACTCATAGTACCTGTTTCCAATCGTAGGGTTGAAGTTGGGTATGTTTCAACTTTCAATGGCTTAAGGTGTGAGTTTGAGGAGCATGTACCATGTACCTTATGCCATTAGGCAATACTATCTCTTCCTCATTCTCAATGTTTCTGCAGTTGTGTAAGTCTATATCTTTTTTTCCGGTAAATCAGTTAATTAAGTAAATCAACAAAAAGTTATGTACAAATCAAAAGATTGCCTAAGCTGCAAATCTCTTTCTAATTCGAAAAGGAATAGCCTTATCTAAGAACATAAGGAACACTACTTGTTCCTTATGAACTGAAACAGCCACAAAAACCAGCCTTTACATATTTACCAACCAAGATGACCTTGGAGGAAGGTACATCTTAACCAGCAACACACACATTTACAGATTTACATAGTAAAACATTAAAGTAAACAAGTCAGTCATTCCGCTACTAAACTAGAACCAAACTTTCGAGTCACCATTCATAGGTTGAGCTTACTAACTGTGTTCTCCTATTTGCTGAAAACCGAGGATGATAAGGCTCTCCCCTGCTTCTTGCATCCCTCTTGTCCCTTCCATCGTGATCCCAAGTATGAAATCTCCACATATGCTTGCGTAACTCTCACCCATCCTTTTTTTATGAAACTCGTAAGAATGTTAATGATTCTTTAATAAACCAATAGTGGAGATGTTGGTTCCCTACTGTCACGAACTAGGATAACCTATAAAACAAAACATTAAAGAAGATAATCCTTACCAATAGTTACATTCCCTTGATGTTTGAGTCAAGAAGTTCCATAACTTGGAAGACCACTCTAGTGTTTATGTTCCCAACTTCCAAGACCTTATCTTTGAATGTTCGGTGGTTTCTTTCGGACCAGAGATTATAAACAGCCACTGATAGGAGAATGATAAGAAGGTAGAGGTCAATATTTGTGTAGTTTGAGGAGTGATTAAACCAGCTTAAAAAGG
Organism: Erythroxylum pelleterianum; assembly: GCA_027563865.1. NCBI lineage: Eukaryota > Viridiplantae > Streptophyta > Magnoliopsida > Malpighiales > Erythroxylaceae > Erythroxylum > Erythroxylum pelleterianum. The sequence continues at coordinate 25,449 of JAOQMR010000055.1, forward strand.
CTTGAAGATTTATCAAATTTGGCAAGTGAATCTAAAAATGGTTTAAACAATGTGTCCATATTGTTTTTTTGAGTAGGGACATTTGAAGAACAGATGGTCAGTGGACTCATTATCTAATAAACACAAAGAGCAGTGATTTGGGACATATGAGAAGAGAAATTTGTCCCTTGTTTGTAACTTTTTAAGAAAAGCTAGCCATAGAATCAAAGAATACCTTGGGCTATTTCTTTTATGCCAGACTACTTTATACCACGGGACACAAGGATTGGGAGGTCTCAAGGTGGAGTAAGCCGAAGCATTTGTGTATGTTTTGGAGGGGCTTGGAAGCCATTTCAATCTATGAGGTTGGGAGCATTCTGATTAATATGGTAAGGGTTCCAAGGTTCATATAGTCTTAATTGTGGCCTCATGCCAGCTCCACACATTATCTCTGATACTCTCATAAACTTTTGTATTCATCGGTAACTCTGATCCATTGATCACTCTGGGAGTTAAAAGGTCCTTTAGCATACCTCTAGGATGCCAGGATCCTACCATAAGAAAGTAGATATTTCATTTCTTATCCTAAATTTGAATTGGTTCCCAATAAGATCCCTAACATGTAACAGCTTCCTTGAACTACATGAATTATTATTACTAGGTTGTGCATTCCAAAAGGTTTTTCTTCTAAGGATAATAGTATGCACCCATCTGACCCACAAAGCTTCATTATCATTAAAAAGCACCCAAATTCTTTTTCCTATAAGAACATTATTCTATGAAGATAAATGTTTAATACCTAGACCACCCCCTTTTTTAGGTCTACAAAGGTCATTCCATTTAACCTTTACATGAGAATTAGACTCTACATTCCCAAACCATAGGAAATTTCTTAATTTTGTCTCTATCTCTTTAATAATGGATGAAGGAAGAATAAAATGACTAGAACAATACACTTGAAAAGTCGAGAGTACAAAAATCACCAACTGTAGTCTACCAGCATAAGAAAGAAATCTATGGGTCCACTGGTTAACTCTAGCGTCAATTTTATCTGAAAGAGGAATGCAATCTCTCCTAGAAAGTCTACCTGTTAAAAGGGGAACCCCCAGGTAACGAATAGGGAGGTGACCTCTTAAAAGGGCCGTAAGGGATTCCAGCTGATGAGCCATATGACTCATATCAGAAGATAAAAAGTACTGACTCTTGCTAAGGTTCATGTCCAGGCCAGACATATTTGAGAAAATATTTAGTCAATTAAGAAAAGTTTGAATCGAAGCCAAATCAGCATGACAAAACATTAAATGATCATCAGCAAATAAAAGATGGGACAGTTTTAGAGCTTTACACCTCTAGTCTTATTTAAAAGAGCTATTACAAGCTGTAGAAGCATCCAAACTTCTCGAGAGAACCTCCATACAGATAATGAAGAGATACGGGGATAAGGAATCCCCTTGTCTTAAACCAGATTTGCCACGAAATTTTTTTAAAAGAGATCCATTGATCAAAATTGAATATGAAGGGGAGGTTATACACTCTTCAATCCACTTAACAAAATAGGAGGCAAACCTATTGCTAAGAAAACGTTTAGGAGGAAATCCCAGTGAATAGAATCATAAGCTTTTCTCAAGTCAATTTTGAAGGCACAACGCTTATGATTATTTGACAAGTTGTAGTTCTTAAAGATCTCTTGAGCCAGGAGGATACTGTCCCCTATTATGTGACCTTTTATGAAGGCACTTTGACTAGGGCTGATGATGTGAGGAAGCAAGTCCTTAAGCCTATTAGCCATTATTTTAGAAATCACCTTATAAATAAAGTTGTAGCAGGAAATCGGTCTATAGTCATGCACAGTGGAAGGATGATCAGAGTTAGGAATTAGAGAAATAAAAGTAGAGTTAAGCTCTTTAAGAAGCTTTCCATGATGGAAAAAATCTTGTATGGCTCTAGTAATATCACCCCCCAACAATATGCCAAGTTTTCTTAAAGAAGAAACCATTGAAACCATCCGGACCAAGAGCCTTATTGGGATTAAAGGAGTAAAACATCCTTAATCTCTTGCATTGTGACATTCGAAAGGAGGTTGTTTTGAAGATTTTTAGGAATGGGAGAAGGAAAAAGTGTTGAGAAACCGGGTCACGATTTGATCCCGACCGCAGCAGAATAATTACGAAACTTTTTCGCGACTTTTGATTTCCCGAAAACCAAGATCTATTTAATTATATAAGATGATTAACACGAATTATAATAACACGTAAATTTAATTTGTACCTTATTCCAAAACTTGATCTTTATCTTGTTGTATACCTCAAATCGTTTTCAAAACCGATCCGTCTCAACCTCCATAGCCACACAAATGTCCGGCCTATAACAGTATCAACATAACAGGTTGAGCGAACTCTGTAACTCTTACAGAGAGGGTTAAGCAAGAAGTGCTAACTCCATAGAGCTTAAGCCTATTTATAATAGCTTTGGACATTTTAGTAATTTAATTGAAATTAAATTCTAATTTCAATTAAACTTTAATTAGAATTACAAATAATTCTAATTAAATACCAATTACGCCTATATAAGATTCAATATCTCATATTGATTCTTATTTATTAAATATCTCATATTTAATCATAAAGATTCTCAAACTTTACAATTAAGTCCAACTTGATTAAATTAACTTTGCTCTCTTCAACCCATTATATATGTGAGACCCATTAGGTTCCCAAATATGTTGGTAATGATTATAAAATCTAATTTCAATTCATAATTAAAATTAGATAAATTAAAACTTCTTTTAATTTATCTTTAATTCTCTAATTAAACATTTTATAATTATAGATCAAAATTGGTGATGAATCTTATCTTGATCATTTAACTATCTCCGTACAGTTCATACTACATCCAATGACTACCGATTAAACAACCTGTGATAAAATAGATCATAAATAGTAGCAAAACATAGCAATCCGCATACAAGATAACTTTGATGAACTTAAGTCAAAGAATCACCTATACAATTATCACAATGAGAATTCTATAGACATACAAGTAATGTTCCAAATGGATTTCTCATATCGAGTCTGTTCAGTGAACTTGTTCTCTTGCAAACACGCACACGTTTGTTTAAGTATCTCTATACTTTAACCTATGAGATCGACTACTTCCTTTATAAGGAAAAACAAAACGTGTGCTAGTCTTTTTACGTTCTATTAATGTCTAATCTTAATAGAACAATGCCTAGGAACATTTCAGGAATAATACATAAATGCAATATGAACTTCATAATTATAATCTCATTATAATTTCATTTGCAATATACAATTATCCCATGGACTTTATCATATACATCTAAACATGCACAAGATAAAGAATCTCTTTAAATAATTTGTCACTAAACTACAACCAAAGAGATTGGTTGTAGGGAATAAACCAACAATCTCCCACTTGCACTAAGCCAATCGTTTAAGTATCTTATATCATATCACCATATGAAGATTATTTTACTAATGGGGCAGTGGCTTAATAAGAGAATTCTACAAGATTCTCTATTGAGCACTTGATTAAATCTTACAACTCCCATCTTAATTATCATCATAATTAAGAAATTTTGCCTAAACACATTCTTGGATCTTTAATGAGACATTAGCTCCTTATGCATGCCCAATGGCTCTAATGTTCTACAGTACATTACTGTCTTGAACAATGAAAATAAAGTTTATCAAGTTCACTAAAGAACTTGTTGACCCAATTAATCATTTCCACTAAACGAAAAATATATTATGGCTTAAATTAGCAACCAATTGCTACATTGGAACTTTTCCAATCCTAAATGATATTGTTCTAAGTAAATAAACCTTCATTAGGATTTACTTCTAAAGTTATATCCTTTTCATCTTGAACTCAAATATCAACTTACACATAGAGTAATGAATATCTTTAATACTTCACAAGTATCTGATATCTTAAATACTAAACATCTTTAGTACATTATCTATGTACTTGGACTTAGAATAAGTTTAGAACGTCCAATCTATCTCTATAGATCTAATTCTCAGAATTAAGTTGTTACCTTTTTCATATCCAACAAGAGTTGTTCTTGAAAATTATGTGTTCGACAACTGAAAGTTAGAACTTTTGTTCTCTGTGAGTAATATGTCTGAGAAGAGGACAACTATACTCACACTTATCTTCTTGTAGACGTGATAAATTCATAATCATCTCCAAAACAATCTCTTTGAATTTATTGTGAAAGTAAATCTTTCAATATCTTGTAGCATCAAATGTATCATTAAAGGCATTAGTTCCAAATAGATATAATGTTATGAGATTTGAACCATTCAAATACCTTCTGACTCCAAATACTTATTTTGATAACCATTCTCCTATAAGTATATATTGAATCAAACAATTTGTTCAATGAATCTGTAAGATTATATCTAATCTTTTGGATATCTCATAACATTTTATTACTCAATTTAGTTCTAAACTAAATGAATAATATATGCTTCAACTAAGCATCACATTCTTAAATCATTAGCTTTAACTATTTCAAAAACTTAGCATTTCATATCTAATATGAAATCTTGCTAATTAATTTAATTGGACCTATAGAAGGTAAGTCATTGTACCAGGCATTGCTATAGAAGAAATAATATTGCATTATACAATATCTTATATTGTACTTTACTCCTTACATAAATCCATACTCTTGTGAATTTATTTGTGAAGGTATTTGCTAAAGAAACTCATTCCTTATCGATAACCGAAAATTTAAAACTCACCACAACGATCTCATCAAAGTGCTTCAGCATTCTCAATGCTTAATTCCTACTTAGATTTAAACAATTTGAACTTTTCAAAATTTTAAATCAACATTTCATTTAATACATATGACTATATCATATAAAGTCATTAGTAATTTAATGAAATATAATATTATCCTTTTATGAATTGTTATTCCATCCAATATATCACATGTATAAGATTTAACAATTCAATACCATTATCATCCTTTTATTAAAGGTTGATTTGGTTATTCTTCAACAATACAAGTTTCACAAGTTCCATATGATTCATAATCAAAAGGATACATATATCCTAGTATGTAACTAGTACTAGGATATATACTAGGACAAGTTACATACTAGGATATATGTATCCTAGTATGTAACTTCATAATTCTCATTTCTAAAAAAAAACTTTATGAGTTATATTGATTTAACAACATAACATAAAAGGATTGTCTCGGTTATCCAACATTTTATTCTTGGCATTTATATTAATCATAAGTCTCCTTTTATCCAACATTTAAAAACTCTTTCTATAAAATTGGATCAACTACTTTTACTTAACAATCTATTTCTAGCCATGCATTGAACATTACAATAATGCTGAATTTAAATTCAGTATCAAATACTCATAAGCATGAATTAGAAATACATATGATCTCTATCATATCACATATAGGCAAGAAAAATCATGCAATCATTTTCTTCTAATGATAACTCTTATCATTCTACAACAAAGCATTTAATTGTAGTCCACAATCATGCTTTTAGTAGGCTAAATTAAATGGAACAACTTCAATAAGGTACTTTACCTTTCAGCTCTACTTTATACAACCTCTTGCATCTTGTTATCATAGTGTTGACATACATCTTACATGTTGTCATCAAAGTTGAGACATTAGTCAACTTAAAATGTCAAAACATCTTGTCGTCCATAAGATTTTGACATATCTCAAAAACTTTAACACCAAATCCTCAACAAGGATTATAACAAATTTGCATAATGGGCATACAATTTTCTTTTCTAACTTTTGAAAACACTTCTGAGAACACTTCTCAAACATATCCTATGTCCAAGAACTTGGGCTCACTAACTTAGTATCAACTATACTAAATAAGGTAGATTCCACTAAGAACAAAATATAAGTGTAAAAGAAACAAGTAATCAATTATATGTCATAACTACCAAATAAGATTACGACTTTAATCATGCATTGGTTACTTCCACTATTTTATTTGAAATAATAGCCCTCACTATTATTCGGAAAGATTACTCTAATCTCTCTAGTGAGCTAGGATCCCATTCAAATATAGTTGACCTTAAGTTTGCTCAACAGACCAACTAGACTTAAATTAGGTAGACAACAACTTTATCAATCACATCTCATGTGACTCCTAGATCCGTTAAGTGACAACACTTTCCAAAATATATCTTATATGTTGTTCCTAACCTTGCCTCTAAATCATGTGATCATGAGTTTGCTCATCCAAATCACACAAATTTAGTTAAGCAGAACCCACTATCATAAGATTAAACATATTCGGGTTAAAGCAACCTTGAGTTTAATCAATAATCCTTACAATAAACAAAACTCTGGTTTATTCTTACAACAATGGAAGGCAACAATCACGTTTTTAACGTATACTTAATATTTTAATGAGGGATTTTAATTTCATATGTCTCATCAAACACAAATTGCATGTAAAATATCACACATATAAAACATACAATTTATCATGCATCTAATATATATATACAACCATATGAATAAAGTAAGCAACTTATGCACTTATAATCAAATTATATGCATAAAACATCAAGCTTTATTTGATTCTAGTTATTGCTCTTCATAATCTAAAATAACATTTCTAACTCTTTGGAAAACTTAAATTAGATTAAAATCATTAATTCCTAAATAAATTAAAGTCCTATTCTGAATAGAATTTTAATTTGATTTGAAAACAAATTTTCAAATCTAATTGGAAACCATTTCCAATTTATCTTGACTCCTTGGACAAAATTTTAATTGAAAACAATTTTCAATAAATTGTACTTCTTACTTATTATAATTTAGAAAAACTTCTTTTCAAAAATTATATAAGTAACACATTCTAATCCAATTAGAAAACTATTTCCAATCTAATTATAAATTATTTTTCCTTAATTAGAAAACTATTTTCTAAAATTAAAGGAAACTACTTTCAAAATTAAATAAAACACTTTTAAATTTAATTAAGAAAGTTATTATATATAATTGATTTAGAGATTTATTTCTTGACTAATTAGAAAACCTTTCTTTAATATGTTAGAAAATTATTTTAAAATATTAAAGAAAACACATTTTTCTTAATGAATAAATGAAAACACTTTTCACAATTTAATCAAGAAAATTACTTTATCTAAAATCAAGAAACTTATTATTCATAAATAAAGAAACAATTTTTAATTAAATAATAATTCTCTAAACAAATAAAATCATAAATTTAATTTATCTCAATCAAATTGAAATAAATAAATTTA
>JAOQMR010000055.1:32826-47073 GCA_027563865.1 Erythroxylum pelleterianum
ATTCCGGTGACTATTCCGGCAGAATGAAATAGCGGCCGCTATTTCCGCGATCTGCCGCAAATCGCGGCCGCTTTAGCACCGCTTTTGCCGCGACGCCAAACCGCTCCGCTACAAGGGGGTCTGGAGCGGGTTGGTGCCGCTCCGCGCCGCTCCGCCGTGATAGCGCCGCTATCGCGCGCTATTAAATACTATGATAAGGACCGGGTGGTTCTATCCAAGAAATCTACATTAATTCCACAAATTTTGCTGGTAAGTCATTCTTCTCCTATTGGGGGCCACTCGGGATTCTTTAGAACTTACAAAACGATTGCTATGGTTTTCTACGGGGACGGTATGAAAGCAACAGTTAAAGAATTTGTTAGATCTTGTGAAATATGCCAAAGAGTGAAGTACGATTCATTAGCCCATGTTGGACTGCTACAACTTCTTCCAATCTCGGAAAGAGTATGGAAAGATATCTCAATGGATTTTATCAATGCTTCCTAAAGCTATGGGCATGGACTCTATTCTAGTGATAGTTGATCGGCTGACAAAATATGCCTTGCACAGCAAAGGGTGTGGCTGCTATTTTTATCCAAGAGATTATTCGATTACATGGTATTCCCAAAACAATAGTGTCCAATAGGGATCCCATTTTTGTAAGTTACTTTTGGAAGGAACTCTTTAAATTTTGTGGAACCGAACTTTGTCTCAGTCCAGCATACCATCCTCAATCTGATGGTCAAACAGAAGTTGTTAATAGAAGCTTGGAGGATTATTTAAGATGCTTCTCATATTCCAAGCCAAAAACTTGGCCACAGTGGGTGCCATGGGCAAAATTCTGGTTAACCAGTTACAGCAGGAGTATTGGAATGTCCCCTTTTAGGGCTTTGTATGGAAGGGATCCCCCTTCCCTGTTACATTACACTCCTCTTAGCTCTAAAGTACAGGAAGTTGACAAAAGATTGGGTGAAAGGGCTGCTATACTTGAGGAACTTCGCTCACATCTTGACAAGGCCCAAAATAGGATGAAAAGCCACATTGATCATCACAGAAGGGACATAAGTTTTTTTAGTGGGGGAATTTGTTTATATCAAGCTTCAACCTTACAGGTTCAAATCACTGGCTGCTAAGAGAAATGAAAAGCTTAGCCGTCGTTTTTATGGGCCATTCAAAATCACAATAAAAGTGGGAACTGTGGCCTACAAGCTAGAATTACCTCCAACTTCCCAGATCCACCACACGTTTCATATCTCCTAACTAAGGAAAGTCATGTCCAACTACCAAACTATGCCTACTTTGCCCCTTGGCCTCAATGAAGAGTTAGATGTTCAGCCAGCAGAGGTTCTCGACGTTAGAACATGCTCAAATAAAGTAACTGATGTATTGATTCATTGGAAAGATCTTCCTGATTTTGAAGACTCTTGCAAGCCTGCCTCTGTTATAGAACAACAATTCCCAAATTTCCACCTTGAGGACAAGGTGGCTCTTTTAGGGGGGAGAAATGATGAAAAATCAAATCCTTCTAGAAGGTACAGACTAGTATTCCAACATAAAAGGAAGAATAAACTTCCTGGGACCAGTGGGCAGGTGGTTAAATAAGAGTCATTCTGTTATTTGGGAATATTCCTAGTTTGTTACAATTTCTGTTATATGTAGGGGGGGTGGGAAATGTAATGATTATCGTCGTTTTCTATAGCTAATTGCTTGTGGGTTTGTTTGGTTCTCCTAAACCATTCTAGGCTGTTCAAGGATATTCATCAACTTCCAAGGCCAGCAATAGCAATAATAGCAATCATCCATAAAGATTGGTTTGAATAATTGCCCATGAAAATAAACAAACTTGCCAAGTATTGACATGGGGAAGAAATTTATGACCACATTAAGTACAAATTGTAGATTTTTCCATTCAAGAAATAAAAGGAACATCTCGTATTTTATAGCTCTCTCTTAAACGATTGAGATTCAAGATGAAAATTTTGCAGATTTTTGTTTCCTAAGGAAAAAAAAGGTTGGCCTGCTTCACAAGTCATCAATCCAACATTAGGAAACGAGTTCAGCGTTGTTTCATTTCTAGTGAAACTATTTGCAACTTGATTAGTTAGCAATGGTATTACCACACATGAGTTTTTGAAGCTTTGAGATGTGTTGTGTATCATTAAGCCTAGGCCACTTACTCGAGTTAGAATTTCGAGAGGACTTTGTCAACATCAGAAGTAAGTAAAATGGGCTGTGATGCTGGCGTTTTCATTTAGTTTTTTCATTTAGCAAAGCCACCAACAAAATAACCAGGTTTATGCAAGTAGAAGAGGAAAGGGAGTCATTACTTAGTGCAACAAAGTTCGTGGTGAAATTTTTCTACTGTAGGAAATCTTGAGCTTCAATTTCGTTAGAAATTAGATTTATAGCAGAATGGTCAATTGAACTATCACTTTCCCAATAGAGTGTCTCGCTATTTTCCAGTAAGTAATGACACTTGATTCAAGATAGGGTTATGCATGTGCAAAAAATTTAATCAAATTGGAATACCAATAAAACTAACTCATTTTCTAGTCCGACAGTAAATAGATGATCACATTATCATGCACACAAAAATCACATCAGATATTGGTGCGATCTCTTATCCTTTTTTTCTCATGCTCCCTGCTCTGCATAACATGACAATAGCATATCTGAGGTACTGGAGAACCTGTCGTCTTATAGACAAACAAATTGATAACTATGATATCAAGAAGCCATTCAATTCAAAAGCTTAACCTCTTGATCACACATGGCTCTGATATCATGTTAATAAACCGTATTCAACTTAAAAGCTTAAACTATTGGAAGAGACCCAAGAATGGATGCATCTTCAATCTAAAACTAGTTGTAGAATGATCAGTGACCAGTCCAACAATTAGTCATTTCGGTACAGAAAGTAAACAATAGTGCAAATAGTACCTTTTTATGTTACAAATGGAAAATTCAGCACGCACCTTGAACATCAAAGCACGATGACGAGCCAATCCTATTGTAAGAGAACCAAGCGGCAAAACCATGCTACCAAGAGTGGCTTTTAAACTGTAGCTAAGGCTTCGCCACGCCTTTGTCATATTATCAGGATCTCCAACTGCTCCACCCATGTAATCAGAAACTAAAACTGCAAGCCTATGCACCAGATCACTGTCAATAGTAACTAAAGATTCAGCTCTTACTTTGACAGTCATTTCGAATGCCTTCTGTTCAAGTTTCAATAAATTAGCATCAGCAGCCCTGTTGACCAGTACAGCTTCCCAGCTTGCCCAGTCAGAGACTGGTGTTCCTTGAAGATCAATGAGGGAAGGCATTCTTTCTGATGCAGTCTCGGCCGAAATTCCATAGAGTTCATAAAAACCATCCGAGATCTTGTCATCATAACTAAGAGAATTGTAATTCTGTGAAGCATGGATAAATCTACGATATGAGATAGGTTAGAAAGGAACAAACATAAATCTAAAAAAGTTTGAAAAACAAATGTCAAACAGAAGACTTCTGCTTGAAAAGCATTATTCTTTTGGACCCAAGTTACTTCCAGAACTAGCAACATCCAATAAAGGTAAATTAATATTAAAATAAGGGGTGTTCAAGTATAAGGTGAAAGGACTACAATAGGAAGCCATAAACTCATTTTGGAAGAGAAAAGAAAGAATGACTAGTTACAATTAAAGTTTACAGATAATCTTGCCTTGAAGAGACATAAATGGAAATTAAAATCTTTGTTGTTTGCCATAACCAGTTCACAACTGAGTTTTAATCAGAGTAATAACTTGTGTGTAGAAACAATCTATGACAAACTTAAAGACATGTTAATAAACAACTGTAGATTGCTTCACTTTACTGCATCTACTTTGCTGGACTCATCCTTAGGATCTATTTTCATCCTATGAAATGATGAATCATAAGCAACAGAAATTAATCAACATGTACAAGTCAACAATTGTTATAATAATCTCTGCCGTCTCTCTGAAGATGAATGAAGATACATTCAATAATATCCTTCACTTTGTGTGTTTCTTTCAATGCTGGTGTTTTGTCTTTTTTATGTCTGCCTCTAAAGTGGGCAATGAATAACACAGAGAATGAGACAAAGAAATATCAATAGGGATTCTCGACAATAGGGTATAACAAAGTACCAGAACTATAAGCTATCTCAATGGTTGATGTCTTGTCATTGAGTTTGTTGAATGTTCTACATCGTGAAAGGTAATACCACAATCACCAATTTTGTCCAACTCCTGAAATATCTAAATGACCTTTATCATGGCTCCATGATTGTTCCTAAACAACTCTAACCAATCAAATCCAATTCACGGTCACAATTTTTTGACGAACAAGGAATAAGTATTCCAGCCATGTACATTTCTTAGAAAGCATTCGAGACAAGTACAACTAAAGTATGGATTAATGAAATGTAAAGCATCAGTATGGAAAATTAAGTTCAAACAGATTAGGCAGTTAATTATTAAGAGACAAACTTACCCAGTATCTATAAGCAACAACTTCAGCTGCTGTATTCTCAGGAGCGCAAGAACCAAGACTTATTTGCTTAACAGCCTCAATCTGAACTGCCTCAGGATCCTCTTTCGCACTCATTTCCAAAGCCAGCTGAATCTGATACTCCTCCTCGATATCAGGATCCCGTGAAGTTGCAGACCCTGAATCAGGCCTCATTGCATCTGAGACAACATCATATCCGCTACTACTGATCGAATCAGATGGTTCCGTTCTCTCAACTCCAGCCACATTAGAAGACGACGGTGGACTTGGACCTTTTTTATTAGCAACTGAATTCAACCAATTTGAAAGACCTGAAAAGGGCTTATGCTCGTGTGACTTGGAATGTAAAAGCTTATCAGAGGTTGAAGCATCAGCGGACTTGTTGCCCCTTGATGAACCTGACCCCTCTGCATTCTCTGATTGATGGTGCATGATATGGAGCTTCTTAAGAATGTTCTTCATACTATCTAGCTAAGCAATTAAAGTATGCTATGCTAAAGAAGTAAAAATCTGGCCATAAACCGATCCACTGTTTTCGACTGAGCATGAAATTGAATCAGTAAAATAAACCGTCTCGAAAACAGAAGCTTCAAACCAAACTAGAAACCCCTTTTTGTCTCACACCCCAAAACTGAATCCAAAGCAATCAACAAATTCAAGTAGCCAGAACCACCATTGCAAGCAATACCCACTTCACCTTTCCCAATATCAAGAACACCCAGATGCTTTGGTCAAAAGAAAGCACCCTCCTTTTTCAGAGCAACAATGACTTTACTCTTGAAGGTAGTACAGGGATCAAAAACTTGATCTTTTCGCCTTGGACAAGAATAAACCAATACGCAGACGATGAAAAGATGGATCTTTCTTTGAATAGAGGGAAGGAGATAGGACATAGAAAAAAGGGAAGGGGTCCTCGTGGTGTTATTTTAGAAAGGAAAGAGACGCTAGCAGAAAGGGAGGAAGAGAGAGAGAGAGAGCGAAGCGCAGCAAGTGGGAGATAGTAGGACCTCAAAAACCCAAAAATGTCCCACTTGGAGTCCTTGAGAGAGTTTGAGGCACAAGGATTTGACGGTCCCAGAAAAAGGTTAATTAGGTGGCGAACACATCAAACAGATCAAGCTCGTTCTCTCTCTAAAGACACAGACACACACGAAAATTTATATACATATATTATATATATACAAACACAGAGCAAGAGAGAGGTCGACTCCAAAGACACAGCCTCTCACTAAATGTCCATCCAAAAACAAATGTCTCTTTCTCACTCTAGCTGGGATTGGTGCTCCAAACTCCCAAGTGTGGTGGCATGAGTTGGAAAATCCTTTTTTTTGGGGGAATAGAATATTGAATGTGCAAGTTGGAGAGAAGATGGGTGTGTCGTACTCATAGAAACTTCAACTTTTTTACTATTTCAAGATGATTTTCTTGCTTTGTCGCCTTGTGTTAACCGCATATGGACTAATTTTACTGGGAAAGAGGTAAAGAAATGAACTTGAACCTGAAGTGGTAAAAAGATTAGCACTTGCAACGCCATAATCAGATTCAGAATCAGAGCCGCATTTACTATTAGGAGGGTTTTGAAGAGTCTGCCAATTGCGGCTACAGCTACAACTACAAGCTGGCCTTGACTTTAGACATTAAATTTGGAATGTCTCTTTGTGCCCAAAAAGTTAAAGCCTTTGCCATGTCTTACCAGAAAAGAAACTCTGTTCAACTTAGAAAGAAAGGTTGTCGGCTAACTAAGTTCATACTATCACGTGTTCACGCTCTCATCAAATCTCTCCTTGCTTTTCAAGTTTCGCATTTCCAAGTTGTTTCCTTTTCTTTTTTCGGTTATTACCATGATGAATTAGCAAAAGAGTCGTTTTTTGGCTTAGTAATTCTGTTTATAAGAAAATTTGTTGGAGAACTTGAGTAGGAAAATTTTGAAGTCTACATTACTAAATCAAATGCATGGATAAGAGAGATTTATGCAAAGTCAAACGCGTCAATTTGAAGTTTTTTTTGTTTTGTTTAACTTAAGTTGAAGAGCAGTGATTAGAGTGGAAGTCAAGGTTAAAGGCATAGGTAGTGGAGGTGGGTCAATTATAATATATGATTAAGTTTAATCCCCCAATAACATTTAGTGCAATGTCATTGTGAGGTTGACCAAGATTTTATTGGATGTAACATTAGCATATGTTCCCGCCTGGAAGCATCAACCCCTTCATTTAAGAAATGCAATGATTTGGCATGCCCCTAAGCAAAGGTTTCTTCTTCTACACCGAAAAGGGTTGCTTTCCTCCATTTTAAGTTACAACTTGAAGTCTTTAAAATTTGAGTTGCAGGATTCCATGAGTTTCTATTCTCTTGAAACCTCAAATATATACCAGTGGGACAAATTGTTTTGGTAATGTTATTGTCCCTTTTTATCCAAATATGGATCGTATGGAAAGGGAAAAAGGTAGCTGATGAGGACGACAACTTTGCATATATGCATACTTTTTGTTAGCTTGTCCTATTCGAATGCCCTGATGAAAGGGGAAGATAAATGACCCATGTATCTATACTATAAGCTTCACACATTTTCTAAAAGTTAATAACTATTTGAGGTCCTAATTGCTTGGAGATAATAAGAGAATAACTATTTGAGGTCCTAATTGCTCGGAGATTGTCAATTTTAAATACGTAAGGGGTTAGGATTGTCTTTACGTGAGAATATGCAACTGGAGCATAAGCAATTGCAATCACAAAAACAAGAAGGAAAAAAAAACAGGATTTGTTGAATGTTAGTCGTTTTCAGCCGTCGAATAAAAAGATTCAACACCTTTTTTCTTTAATTCCAAAACCTTTTAGTAATAAACTAATATTTCATAATAAGAGTCGTTTTAGATACATTTTAATTATTTAAAATAAGTGTCATTCTTGACTTTGTATGTATGTTTGTAATTTTACTTCTAAAATTAACCTTTAATTTCTCTCATCTTAATTACACAGATCACAATTTTAAGGCAATTTAAACGCAACATCTAAGTGATAAAATAATTTCTCTCTTCACGAGGTAACTTTATGGGAGTATTAATAAGGGTATATTTATAATTTTATTAGCTTTCTTAATAAGTGTACATTTTTCTAAAACGACACTTATTATAAATCGAAGGGAGTACTAAACTAGCTTACATGTACCTCAATTATCTTTGTTCATATCTTAATCAATGAAATTAATGCAGGAAAAATAACCTCTTAATCGTTATATCAAACTAATTGAATTAAAAATACAATTGTAAAAGAAAAATGAGAATGTATGCGAATGCGAGCGTATCTGAATTTAATGGTTAAGCAAATAGAGGAGAAAAGGTCAAATGACATGACCCGAGTTGGTTCATGGTTAAAGACTTAAAGCCTTTATTTAATGCCAAAAGCAGCATTTGTTTGGTGTGCCCAGAGCCCCACCACTATCGTAATATTAAAAGCTAATGACAATTTACGATGCGATTGGCGCTTGGAGACTGGAGAGGCGCCGGGACCAATCACAAACTTCAATTTCTTCTTCCCCCTTGTTATTGAACGCACCAAGCGCGTGACGTTACTCTAATTTGCCGATAATCGCTTTCACTTTTTTTTGCCTCTGTTGCATGAGTCTTTTTGTAAATATGCTTCAACAACTTTTGCAAATCCTCAACAAAGATATCGTATAAATAAAAAGAAAATTACTGGCAATAATAATTGCCAATATTTTTATTACCTAATTTTTTAATTAAAAGCTCATAATACTCAATTCAAGGCTTTTATTCAAAATAATTTACCTTTTATGCGTGAATATAAAAGGTATATGAAATGACATATTTTATTAGCAAAATATACCTTCGATGTTGAGATTATCAAATCTAATAATAAAGTTCTTAGTAGATTTTTAACTCGAGATGATCAACTTCAAACAAGATATGTTTTTTCTTCTTTAATGATAGCCCCAACTAAAAAGACATCGATAGCTATTAGAAATTTTGTATAAGTGAAGCTAAGAATGATCGAAAGAAATAAGATAACATCTAGTCCTAAAGTAGAGAAAATCATTTTAAGAAATCTATCATAAAATCAACTAAAAAGATTTTATTATGAAGCATCTGGCATCCATAAATTTGAATCAGAACGATAAGAAGATACACATAAAAATCTCTCCAACCACTCATATAAAAGAGAATCCACCATTGATAAAGATAACATCAACTTTATGAAAAAGTTGATAAGAAGTAATTTTTGTTAAAGTTTGAAATAGAAACTTGAAGTTTGCTAGTATAAATCAACCCCTTAAGGTAGTAATACGGAATCAAGTAATCTCTATGTAGCTTGTCTTTGTAATATCTTCTACTATGAAACAAAAATTCTCCTTTCTACAAATACAGTTTATACCTTCCATTTTAAAACCATATTACTCTCCTAAAATCTTTAGTATACGTCTTAAGGTAGGAAACAAATTAAGGCTATGCTCGACTTAGCTGAAGGAGCATCGAGGGTAGTTACCATATTCCAAGGTTAAAGCTAAGATGCTCGATAAAGAACATGGTAAAAACTTGGTAAAGATACGATAAAAACATTAAAGATACGAGCATGGAAGCGTAATGGACCCTTTAGGCTTTTGTTTGGCAATCGTCGGATTGCATTAGCTCTCAATTTATTCTATCAGTGATTAGCTAACAACAGGTTAATATAGCTAATTTGACTAGTAGATAAAATCAACTGTTTATTTAAAGATGTTTGATAAAATTAGCTATTTAGTATTAGTTGTTTATGTGTAAAATGACCTATGAGGGTATGACTTAAAAAAAAGAATTTATAAGGACATAAGGATTAGCTATTTATATCTTATTATTTATTTGAATATTTTCATAAAATTTTAGATAGAGCAAAAAAAGTCAACAACATCATTTTCTTTAATATCTTCCATCGAACCTTAAGAACATCAAAAACCCTCTCAATCAATGTTGCGAATACCGTACCAGATTGGGTTCTAGTAGGGTACTGTGTAATTTTTTAAATTTATGAAATAATCTCTGTTTTTTTTAGAGATTGCAAAATAGTTCATTGTCATATTGTACTATTGTACTGTATACTTTATAAGTTTACATCAACCATATTTTCAAAAATCATAATGATAAATAATAACTACAATTAATATGAAATAACAATAATTTTCAAATATTTCACATATAAATAATAATCATAATTAATATAAAAAAAGACAATTATCATTGTACAAATATAAAATTAAGAACAGTACAAAGTATTTAAAATATTACAATTTCATCATATAATAAATAATAATATATCAAAATATCCAATAAAAAGAATAATAAATATCCTTAACTCTCAAATTATTATAATTTACGAGAAGAGTCCGTGATGAGGAACTAACCAACTAGAAGTGAAACTAGTAACAAAAACATTTACAATTACATTACATATATGGAATTTAACATATGCATCAAATATAAGTAAAATTCAAAGAAGAGGAAAAACAAAAACCTAGAACTTCATTCAATCGTCTACAGAAGGATACTTGTTATAATTACACTGACCCCAGTTATCATTTGGTACAAAATCCTCATCATTAAGAGGAGTCTCATCATCATCATCATTCAAATTCAATGCACTAAATGATAAGTCAATACTTTCCCAACCAAGATTATCTTCAAAGTCCTTCACATCTATCAAATTTGGTTCCTCAGAAATCCAATCCACCAAAAGATCGATATTATCAATAGAAATTGGATTTGTTGAACTACTTATGCTATTGCGACTCCTAGTAAGCAATAAAATTTAATTATTTTTGAAATTATAAGAAATTACATCAAAATTAACAATGATAATAACATACCTTTTCCGAAGCTTTAAATTACAACAAATGAATACCAAGTCATTCAATCTCTTGTGCTCCAATCTATTCCTTTTCTTGAAATGGATGAATTCAAACGTGCTCCAGTTTCGTTCACAGCCTTTTGTATTCACACATTGACTTAAAATTCGAATTGCAAACCTTTGTAATTCTGAAACACCACTTCCAAATTGATGCTACCAAGAAACTGTAAGTTGTAAGATAACAAAAGTAGCGTTACAAACAAAATAAAGTGATAATTAATTTTCAACAAATAAGAAAAATCAAACAACTAATACTTGGAGAAAGTTTTGCTTTTTATCAAATAACAATCGGTAATCCAGAATCTCCATAAGGCAGCTTATAAAGTTCTATTTGTGAGCTTAAAAGATCCTGTATCATTTCATGGCCAACAATTGTTGTAATAGTGAATAACATTCCTCTACTAACTTCAGCTTTCTTTGTAAAATCCGGTCTAAAATATACGCTAGGATTCAAAAACTCCCCCATTTACAAACAACGGAGAAGAAAGTTGTCTTTTCCATTTCTCATTGATGATTGCAAGATACAGTGTGTATAAAGAAGGCCTATGTTTCATATTGGCATTGCTTCCTTAGCCCTTTCCATGGCATCATAAAAATATTCCATTGTTGCCTTTGCTTTACTATCAGCTAAGCGAAGTACCTTCACCAAAGCCCCACAAACACAAAAACACATTGACATTGAGACCAAAATTCTCTATCTTGTAGTATAATTATGGAAACCTTCATTAGACCTAGCGTGCTGAGATGCAACTCATTTATTACTTTTAAACATTTGTCTTAACTCATTCTTCATCATAACAAAAGACTGAAATGATAAGAAATTTGTTGCAAATCTCTTCACAGCAACATGACCTAAATTCCTACCATTGGTAAATTACTTTCTCGTTAAATTTAACACCCGTGCACGATTATAAATGAACTTGGTTACATTTTTAACTTTTTGCATAGTCTCATCAATAATAAGAAAATTCCTAGGATCCCCTATATTATCCAACATTAGGTCAATGCAATGTGCAACACAAGAAGTCCAAAAAAAGGGTTATATTTATCATTTAACCTTTATAAGCGGCATCATTATCAGTAATGAACTAAACAATATTTTTGGATTCTACTTCATTCACAACTTCATCAAATATCTCTAACAAAGTATCAATATTTCTAATCAGGGCAAATGCATCAATAGACTTCAAAAACATTGAGTCATTTGCAGAATAAACCAAAAAATTAATGATAGGCTCTTGTCTCCTATTTGCCTAACCATCACATATGATTGAACACCCAAAAGTAGACCAATTCACTCTTCTTTCTACCAAATAATTTCTAATTTCATAAATTAAAAACTCAAATGTTTAAATTTTTATCTCTTAAGTCATCAATTGAAGGAGCTTTGTATCCCAGATCGTAAGAGGCTATTGCATCCACCAAAGCTTAATAATAATAAGATTGAGAAGCATTTAATGATGAATCTCTATCATACCACCATCTAGCTACTACCATATCGACATTATGAGCCCTATCTTTTGATTGCATTGCACTACGAATTGAAGGCTGGGCTCCAGGAGTTATTTGTGGTGCAAAAGAACTAGTCACTTGCCTTCTTCTTTTCCTCACTTTAGGTCCAGGTGTAACATTTACTTCTTTCTGGGCCTGAGATGGAACATGACCAGTACCAATACCACTACCATTACCACCTTCAATATTTTCACAATCACCATGAAAATCGGCAAACGAACTTTCACTACCAATTTCAAAATTCAACATTTCCCTTATATCGTTCTTATGTTGATATTCTTCAAGCAATGTTTTCATTTGCCACCTCACATCAGGACTTACTTTTTTACAGGGTTCTACATCTTCTTTAACCTTAGCTAAACACTCATTTGATCAGGTGATTCCTCCACCTTTCAAATAATTATTACAAAATAAGCAAATTATATGATTCTTCATGCCTGGAACCAATTTAGCATGAGTCCAAGCTGAATCATTATATCTTCCTGAAGTAGGTGAACTTCCTTCCATTTATCTGTAACAATAAATATATATTAGTTTTATAAGAAATAATCCTTTAGTAGTTTCAAAATTAGCACTGCTAAGTCCTTCACGAGGCAATGCAACATAAGTAATGTCTTGAACTATTTGTCTTAAGCCTAAAGAAAAAGATTCATAAAACTAGAGTAAAATTCAGAAATAGAAATACTTTCCTATTGGAGAATAGTAAATTCATGCTAAATTTAAAATCGAAGTACAACGTTATGCTTTGTAGTCTTGAAGGTTCAAAGATTTAAGATGATGGCTCAGCGAATCCAAAAATTCAACTTATGACTTAAACATCCTTAACTTCACTTAGCATGTTCATTTTTATTCTTGTTTTTTCAGGAATATGATTATTGTCATTGACATATCTTCATAAATCTTTGCCTTTAATAATATCTTGAAATGGAGTGCACAAGTTAAGTAATATTTTTTCATTAAGATGAACTAAGAAAGTTCCACACTTATTCGAAGATATTTAATGCCAAGGTACTATAAATGAGATAAAAATGGAATAATAAGAAAATGAGATTTTGAATATGCAAAGACTATGGGATGGGATGGACAATTTTTGGGATAAATAAAGGTGAATATGCAAGAGACTTGATGGGATGGAATAATTTTGGGATAAAGATTAAAGATATAGATTTTACCCTTTTTGCTAATTTTCTATACAATAATTACAAGTACAAAACCTCCTCTTCGACTCTTTCACAAGACCACAACCGAATTATTATTATACTCAATTAATTATTTACCCAATATCCAAATATCATTTCCATAATTTTAATAATATGTCAGGCTAGTTGAAAATTTAACAAATTTTGATAAGATAATAAGATAATATATTTTCAAAATACCCTTATTTAAATATAGGGTCCCATTAATATCATAAATTAATAATTATATAAACTTACACAAATATAACTAAGGCAATTTAGTGAAATATGATTCTAGTGTTGTTTGTTTTTCTTAAAATTTAAGTCTAATTAGAGCTTATCTCTTGTGTACTCACATAGTTCTTTGCGTATTTGATTTGATTTCATAACATCTTTTAAATAAGGAGTCATTGTTGGGTGTGGTTTCAAATTAATTACCGTAGGTATCCAATTCCACTCACAGCTGACCAAGAAACATCAACCAAATAAGACTTATCAAGAAACAACGATTCTCACTTTCAGACACTAGCTTGTCAAGAAACGCCAGCCAAATAAGACTTGTCAAGAGAACGGTTGTCACCTGCAGGCTTCAGACACTAGTTTGTCTTGTCCACTGTACTTGCGTAGTTGAATAAATAACCTGGACGTTTTTCTTGTCCATAAAATAACTTGGACTATTGTACAGCAAATGCCGCCATTGTATGGGGTTTATCAGCAGCCATACATGTAGTTATCGGTGACAAATTCGTCTTGAAAAGACAGTGGAAGCTTCATGTGTCGTTACTTGATCTTCCGCTTTCTGAATCTTGCCACCAATATAAATTGAAAGCTGAGTCGTGTAGAAATGGTATAATCAAGAGTTATAGATTGTTTAGAGGAGATGCATAAGCAATAATGAAACATTGTTTATTGAAATTAAAAATAAACCCTTTTATGGACTCTAAGAAATTATTGAAAGAACAATTAACATTTACTTTTTACGACAACTTAACACTCTTCTCGTATGAGGTATGCATAATCAGCAAATAGTCACATATACTTTATTTCCATTCATAAGCAACAAAAGTCACATATACAAAAAAAATTCAAAATTCAAAATTTATAATTACTTTAAATATATTTGAAATAAAAATATCTTAAAATTCATAAATTTAAAGATAAGTATTTA
>JAOQMR010000055.1:47560-60480 GCA_027563865.1 Erythroxylum pelleterianum
CCTTGCCAACGTGACCAACACCATGTCTGATTACATTAATCATAAATTAGTTTAAGATGTTTATTTGTCTTGGGGGGCCATAGCCCCTGCTAGCCCCCCCCTGGATCCGTCCCTGTCACTAACTAAATTTGTTAGCATGTTTGTAATGGTACGCTAATTACAACTTGATTTTATTAAAAAATATACATATATAATTGGTATTGGATTTATGGAGATGAGTATGACGATCCAATTAAAATCATGATATTGTAAGAAAGCAAGTATCTTTGACATTAAACTAAGAGAATATCTTAAATCTCTATGACATTCATATCAAAACTTACTTCATTTCCTACTTGAATTTAGTAACAACATCATAGTTGCTCCTTATGATTAAAAGATCATTAACATATACTAGAACCACGATTAAAAGATCATTAACATATACTAGAACCACCATCATACATATATATATATGTATGTATGTATGTATGTACACCATCATACATATATAAATATGTATGTATGTATGTATGTATGTATGTATGTATGTATGTATATATATATGTATGTATATATGTATGTATATATATGTATGTATGTATATATGTATGTATGTATGTATAATCTCTTTAAATTGATACTCCTTAAATTAATAAACTCTTTAAGATAATGTTTTTCTCCAGTCCCGACTTCCGTTCAGTTGAAAATATAACAAATTTCGATAAGATAATAAGATAATATATTTTCAAAATACCCCTATGAAAATATAGGATCCCATTAGTATCATAAATTAATAATTATATAAACTTCAAGCCACAACTCCAAATCTTTTTGAGTATATGTCGAATGATCTCTCTTGTACTCATATAATTCTTTGCGTATTTGATCCGTCATTGTTGATTTTGTGACACCTTTTAGATGAGGAGTCATTGTTGGGTGTGGTTTCAAGAAATTTTCTATCTTGTTTATAAAGTATTTTCTATCTCCATCATACGTACATATGTACATTGAATGTTTTTAGTAAAAATACAATGAATAATACTTAATTATTAAGAAACAATGAACATTATTTATTAGTTTTCATTAATATTATGTACAATGAATCTATGTTTTAGATTCATTCAATTAATATGAAACATGAATTTTTCTAAGATACAATGCTTTTTGATGTAATCAAAATTTAACTTCAATCAATTACAAAAATCTCTTTAAATTAATAAATATTAATTTATCAGTTAATTAATATCTCTATAAAATAATAAATATCATGATCTCAATAATATTAATTTATAGAGGTTTTACTGTACTAAATATTGATGTAAAAGGGGACATAAATATTAAATCTAAACAAGAGTAATTAATGTAATATAATTAGAGATAACAAATTTAAATTATTTAATTTTTTGAAAAATTTAATTTAATATTAAATATTTTAAATTTTAATGTAATGACTAACTTTTTAAATTTTGTATAAATTAAGTCAAATCTCTATCTCTATCTCTATCTATCTTTATCTTTATCTCTATCTGTAATTTGTAATAACTTTTGGATATAATAGTTTTTTAGTCTCTTAATTTCTCATCGGCCGGAGGAAAACATTCCTCATAGTAGCATTTTAAAAATTAACATATTGGGTTTAATTCGTAACCCAATCAGTTGATTACCGAATATAATTATCAGCGGTTTGATATAGTCAAACAGTTAACACCTTTCAATCCGCCAAAAAAATGGCTGATAAACCAATTAGTTTGGGCCTTAATTTAGATATTTGAAATTGGTCCGCACATAATTATATAATGGCTTCTTATTCTCTAAAAAAAATTATATAAGGATTATTTTGAATATATTTAGATTCTGTAGAATCTATAATGAGATAATTACATCTCTTTTTTACGATGTTATTAACATTATAACAAATAGTGATAAATTAGAGGATGAAGATTTGTTTTAGATCTCTTTAATCTTTGATATTATGAGTAGCTTAAATATGATAAACTCTTTTATTTCTTCTTGTGATTGATATTTGTGTTGATTTTGTGATGGATTTTTGTGTTGATTTTATAATGGATTTTTGAAAATGCTTTTCTCTACTTTAGGACTAGATCTTATCTTATCTCTTTCTAACATTCTTATCTTCACTTTTATAAAATTTGTAACAGCTAACGGTGTCTTTTTAGTTTTGGCTATCATTAAATCAGAAAAATTCCTTTTTTCTGATATTAGTTTGAAATCCCTTTTTAAATGTTACCTCCATGCCACAAATAACGATTTTCATCTCAAATCCTCTTCCATAATGAAGTTTTTCTTTATATCCCGCACCACATTGGGCCATATGAGGTTTAAATGTGATCAGGGTCGATCTAGCATGGGGCATTTTTAATTCTATTAACTATGATCCAATGACCAAAATGCTGGTATCAAATAATATTTTATGAAATAATTGGAGAAAGTTATTTCCTAAAAGAATATCAGTTTTGGTATTAATAAGATATTACAAGGAACATAATTTGTACCATCCCTAATTTTATAATTAGAACTTATCCTTTTATCTCCTCTTAAGGTATTAGCATATCATTGACTATGCAAAACACTAGTTTCTGAATAAGATAATTTAGTAATAATTTATTGTGAGAAGTTAGTAAGGGTTTCTTTTGTAAATCTAGAAAAATCATTTTTTTAGTTCTTTTATATTGCTATATAAGGAGGGTATATTCTATCAACTTCAGAAAATAAGGAAAGTTAATAATATCTTTATCTACAAAGTATTATGTATGATGAGTATTGGATAAGGAATAAGATATCATGTAGGTAATAGAATATGGTATATTTCCATCTTTATTTAAATCTTCTATTAAAGTGAATATTCTATCAAAATCTTTATCTTGTATATTATAAGACATCTTAGGATAGATATTAAACAAAAGTTCTTGATATCAAATATTGCTTTTCAAAATTCCCATACAAGCTTCTTCTCTATTTCGGATTTGATCATCTAATATTGCTAAATTTATAGGACTATCTATTCCTTCTATAAAAGTAGATCTAATTATCATTTGTATGGATCAAATATGCACCTATCCTATTCTGTCCCTAATTTCTTTGAGATTGTGATCAAGTTTTCAAGAAATATCTTTTTTAGATAGTTGTAGAATCATTACTTTATTAGAACCTAAACTAATATTTATGGTTTTTTAAAGATTAATATTGTAAAACATATGGCGTTTTATGGTCTATAACCCTTTTTTTTAGTAATGTCATATTAAATTCACTATAAGAATTTATAGAAAAAAGTAGAAATTTGAATCTTTTTAAGCATTTTTCTATTAATAAGAGCTTCTTGACTATAATCTCCATATTTTAAAGATGTTTCGACTATATTATCTATTATTTAATTATCAACTTGAGTATTAGAACATTCTCTTATTTCACTCATTTATTTCATAATTTAAGGTTTTTTTTATATTTTTATCTGTTATTATGAAAATGCTTTCTTCAAAAGAGCATTATTCAAAAATTATTAATTATAATAAAATCTTCGTTTTCTATCATTTCATTTATTTCATCATCTATTTCAATTTTATTTTTATTAAAATTTTAGGATATTCATTTGCATAATGTCCTTTTGTTTTACAATAATAGCATTGACATGTAGTTATCTTTTTATTCCTTTTCTTAGTTTTCTAGGTTTTCATCTTTCTTGTTTCTTATAATATTTTGCTTTATGTTTCTTAAAATATTTCTTCTTTTTATTTCTTTTTTTTATTATAATAATAAGGACTATCATATCCTATCATAGGAGCCATTTTTAAATCATAACAACATAAAGAAGATTTTTTCTTTATTCCTTTACTTTTATTTAGTAATATAGCATCATCACATCATTCAATTAATTTATCTTTTAAAAAGGAGATTCTTTTTCCTAAGGTATCTATGAGACCAGTATTGCAAGTTGCCTCTAATTTACTTCTCTAATGATCAGGATCTTTGAGTAAAACATCTTTAAATAAAGTTGTGCATTATCGACTTGATGATAAATATGGTAATGATAGTCTAAGAAAATGCAAATATATCTATTGATTTTACACATATCATAAAAAAATTATAGTCTTTGCAATGCTATAGCATATTTTCCTATAGTAATTATATGTTTTAAAATATTCCCTTCTCCAACAAATTCTAATCGAAAAGTTTCATATACCCAAGTTATTAGATTCGATATATCATTATTTAGATTAAATATAGAGTTTTTAAAGTTTTCATCTAAAATTTTCCATATTCTAAAGAGTCGTTAAGTAAAGTTTTATCTAAAAATTGTTTTAGTTGTTTCACTATCCATTTTATTAATAGCAGTAACTACTTGTAAAGTAGTTTCCTATTTATCTATTACTTCTTTTATATTTTGGATGCAATTTATATCTAAATATATTCCAAAAGGATTTATAGCTTCTATTCTCATTTTATCTATGGGAGTAAAACCATATTTATCTTAGGTTATAATATGAGCTCCAACATATCCTAACTTAGATCTATTAAAACTTTGTGAAGGATACCTAGGAGGTGGATTTCTAGAAGTACTAGGTACATCACTAGTATTGGGATTCCAGTGAACTTCTTGTTTAACTAAATCTGGTTTAACATGAGCTAAGGTTTCTAAGTTTAAAATTTCTATCTATCCATTTAACTCTTCAATTTATGAATTACAAGCTTGTATAAAATTTTTCATTTTATTTGTAATTATGAGATATTTTTGTTTTTAAGATTAGATCAAATATCTATTTTTCCATCAAAATTTGGTTTATTTTCTAATTCTAATTTATTTAGTTTTTTAATCATATCTTGCATATTCATGATTCGTTTTTCAATGTTTCTATATAAAAATGTTATTTTATAATATTCTAACATTTTTTGAGATCATACGAGGTTGGAAATGAAATGACGGGAAATTGAGTTATGTTATAAAATGAGCAAGTGTTCTTGAGATGCAATTAAATGGATTTGTTAGACTCTTAAAGAGTCAAATGTCAATGGATAATTTAAAGTGATCACATGATAATGAAATGTAAGTCTAAATTCCATTAGACAAATTGAATCATGAGATACAATGCGAGTGTAAAGCACATATCCCGGAATTGTCATTGAGCATGCATTATACATTGCACATTTGTACATGTGAAAATGGGATGGGTATGATTGTGCTTGTATTAATGTGTGTGCAATTTGTGTTTGGCATATGATTGATACAGGACAAAATGTCCACAGCCAGACGTTTCCGGATCATGAAAGCAAAATGCTAATCTGGAGCGTACTGTGAGTAGACTTAGATGGTTTTATTTTATGATTAATTTGGTTATGTTATAATTGGATAAAATTCATACATTGAATGATTTTTGAATAGTGATACTGATTGTTTGAATATGGGTTCCGGACAGGAGGTCCGATGAACTGTGTACTGGACAATTGTGTTATTGAAGTGCTGATGTGAATATGGGAACTAAGTGTACTGAATGTGATTGCTCAATGTGATTTAACTGTGCATTATATATGAATGGAAATGTGAGTCCTCGACTTAATGTCGAATGCCGGACTAAGGTCCGACGACATGGGAAACAAATGATCGAATGATTTGTGTGAATGTGTGATTATTGCATTCCATATCATGAATGCTTAAAACATAATGTTGTTATGACCAGAGTAGCCAATGATCAGAGCTTTAAGCTCAATGAGTGAAAAAGAGCCTTGAGCTTGAAAAGGGAGTAGTGCATACCCAGAGGGCTCTCCTATCCCTGAAATGCGTCTAACGCTCAATGTGCCCTTTTATGGGACAGTTATCAATGAGCCCTATTATGGGACAGTTATCAATGAGCCCTATATGGGACAATTTAGGCACTCAGACACAACAAAGTAATAAATGGGAAATAAATGGCATATACTTATGCATAATAGGATTGACTGAATTGTTTTGAATAGGATTGGCTTGCTTGTATTGAATGGAATTGATTTCATGATCGTGAATGGGATTGACTTGAGTGAGTTACATGGGAAATTTCCATTGAGTGAATGAAAATGTGAAATTGTATTGAATGTGATAGTGAATGTGAAATGTGATATTATGGAAATATATTTATGTATTATGTGATTGGGTGAGCCATCAATGATGGTCACTCACTGAGTTCGCAAAACTCATCAAAATTTGCATCTATTTTTCAGGATTCAGAAGAATACCCCGTTTTGCAACGGGAGTAAACTTACTGCTCGCATGGAAAGGTTAGAGGTCGAGATCAGTTCATGTCTGCATTAGGGTTTTTGTATAAAGTGTATTCCGCAATTTTTGTACAGTGTATATGTGAACATTTCAGTTTGTAATAAGTGTTGAAATATGGGATTCTGAATAAATGGGATTGATTAAATGTGAATATTATTGTGTATATCAATGCGTACCGATTGATAATGGTTGTAAGTGGTTTGTGCATTGAAATGGGCCTCAATGGCTCCAAGTGATATGGCTTGTAATCGAAAAGTGTTATGACTAAAATTGGGGCCTAATGGACGATTGAAATTGTATTGGTTGTGATTCATTGAAAACAATGTTCCATTGACTTTCAACTTATTTGGCCTAGTTTAGAAACGGACTTTTGCACATGCTAGTGTTTCAAAAACAATGTGTATACTGAATTTGGATTGAGTACTCTAGTATGCCACCCTCGCGGGTCACGGGCTCGGATATCACTGTCGATATCAGGTTCGGGTCTTGCAGGAATGGGGTGCTACAAAATCACGCCTCTTCTATTCACAACTTAGAGATTCAAGTAAGACAACTTCCATGGAATTTTGTAAGCAAAGCATGGAAAACTATCTGCACAATATGAAAGTAAATTCAATAGAGCCGTGTTAGGCTATCACACTTAGGAATAGGGTAGAGCTAGAAGAACTAGTGGAAAACCAAGTTGAACTCTATCTTGTAGAAGACCAAGAGATGAGGAAAGAGGATGAAGAAAAGAATGCCAACCCTCCCTATTATCCACCAGTTCTTGATATACCATGCTTGAACATCAAAAAACTTGAGTAAATGTCCGTGAAGAGAACCTCATCATTCGGATTAGTGATGATCAAGTGACATTCAACATGAATGATGTATTAAAGAATTCGTAGGAGGGCGACTCATTCAGAAAAAATGATGTGCTCAAATCTTTAAAGGAATGAGAGGACGAAGAACAGATGACAATGGGCATCAAGTTCGAAGAAGATATGGAAGTCTTTGTTCAAAAAGCTAAAGAAGAAGAGGAGATAAGGGTGAAAGAGGAAGAACCAAGAAGAGAAAAACTCACCCTCTTATTGGGCAAACTGCTGGATTCTATGGATGATTCAAGGAGTTTTCTTATTCTCTATTTTTTCTTATTCTCTGTTTTGTTGACAGTTTGCTCGAAAAAAGGACTTTAATGAGCTTAATTGGTTTTCATAATTTTATCAATATTGTCTTTCTAATTATTTTACAATTTGTAGCTTACTTATAGGCTACAAAACTGATGTTGAACGAAAAGGGTAGAGGCAAATTGCTTATAATTGATCTGGGTTGAGCTTCCAAGGATGTAAGATCAAGCTAATGACCTTAAATTAGCACGTTTAATATTTAGATTTAAATTTTATGTAGTTAGGTTTGTTTTAAATTCTAAAATAAGTTTTAAATGATTTGAAATGGTTGGATTACTAATTCCTTTAGTCTCTTGAATCAATTATAAGATAGGGAAAAACTCTTGATGTTAAGCATATTTGGTCTCAACACTATCGCCATCACCAACTCCATTACCATAAATGGTTTCGTGTTCTAACCCTTTTCTTTTCATTTTTGTTAGTATTTTTTCTTTCATGTTTGTCGTATATTGTGTTTTATTTCCCCTTCGTGTGTTTGTGTACCCATCGCACATTAAGGACAACGTGTTGTTCAATTATGAGGAGGGTTGTGTATTTTTACCTTGAGCGTGAATTTTTGCATATTATATGATAGTTTGTTTCGGTTGCATGATGTGAATTGGGTGAATGTGTCAATGGCTAGGACTTAACGAGATAGACTTAGCCCTAAACATAGTATTTTAGGTTGTGAAGATTTATTAGCTTGTGATATTAGTGACCTAAGTTGCTTAGAGCTAAATATGCTGGTTAATTAGGATATGATGCTAGTCAATTCACCCTAGGAATTTGCCATACTCATTTATAATTTTAGGCCAATCAAATAAGAATGTGATGTGGTTGAGTAACCGGATTGACATGCATAACAAATGTGTGCCTTGTTGTCAAAAGGCTATAATGACATTCCAAACAACCAGCTTAATAACAACATGACTTAGTTGAGTAATCGGATCGACATTTATCACAAATGTTTGGCTCTGCTTAAAAAGACTAGGTTCATGTCCTTAAAGAAAAATCAACAAAAAGAATGTTTTCAAATAAAAAACCTACCAAACTTGTTAGTAGCTTGTTTATTCATGAAAACCTACTGAGGAATAGCTACACTTTTGTTTTGACTGAATGATTATCAATGTGTGTGTGCAAGTGATAAAGGTCAATAGACTCAACATTAAAATTTTGATTAGTTTGTATATTTAGTCTAAGGTACTTAGACGCAGATTTCACTTGTTGATAAAATAGAATGACATGAAGGATTGTGTTTATAGTTAAATTTGATTGCTAAGTTGAAGCCATTCTCTCATTATTACATATGCGCGTTTTGTTTTGTCCTGATTTGTTTGATTGTTTGTGTTTACATGAGGACAATCAAACGTTTAAGTGTGGGGATGTGATAAGTGTAAATTGCATTGTGTTTTAGGGCATAGTTTAACATGTGTTTATCCATTAATCCGATCATTTAATATGTGTTTAGTTTAAAATTATATTAGTCTGTTAATTATTTGTGTTTTAAGTGTTTTATGGGTTAGTACAAGCTTTTGAGCTTAAATATTTTATTTTTGAGGTACCTTGATGTGTTTACTAGTATTTCAGCGTCAATATCGAAGAACGGCAGAGTTTCTAAAGACATTCGGGCTTAAACTTCTATCATGATCGTGACAGAAGGCTTAGATGTAGATCACGATCGTGGCCCCTGCTCGGGTAGACGCTCAGACATTTTCAAATTTCACATTTTAAAGGATATTTTTGACCTTTCGGGCCCCAGAAAACCCTAGTTCAATCCTAAACACAAAAGCACATAAATAGAACAAGAAGAACAAAGAAGGGAGCTTTTGCATCAGCCACTTTTGGAGAAAGCCTAGAGAGAATTCATCGAGAGATTGAGAAAGAGAGAAGTGGAGAAGAAGCTAACTCGACGTACTTCCCGAATCAGGAGATTTCCCGACATTGCTGCCTCCCATCCTCCATTTCGATTGTATTTCCTATTTATTTTCAGTTTTATCATTGTATAGAATTAGATTGAATAGTTGATGATATGATATAAATGTTAAGGATGTTCTAAACTCACATTTGGAGTTTTATTCTTGATTTAACGAAATCTAATTGTTTTTATGTTTATTGGATTTATCGTGATTAAATTATGTGATTGCATAATTAGGTAATAAATGGAGAGGGTGATTCGAATGAAAAATAATTAAATTGGTCTAACAAGAGTTAGGTAATTTAATAGAACAAGAATTAAATCAAATCAGCAATTGTATGAAGAGAGATCTTGTATAGGTTCAGATCTAATTAGGGTACACACATCTTTAGACAAAGCCAATGGTGGAGTTCTAGTACAGGAAGTTCATCCTGTAGCATTTGAGAGCTGAAAGCTTAATAAGGTAGAGCAGCGGTACTCAACGCATGAGAAGGAGATGCTTATGTTAGTGCATTGCCTTGAGACATGACGGTTATTTTTATTGGGAACCAGGTTCGTTGTTCGTACGGACAATATTGCTAACAAATTTTTCAGGACCCATAAGAAGTTATCCACGAAGCAAGCCCGATGGCAAGAGTTCCTTGTTGAATATGACTTCATATAGGAGTATAAATCGGGGAGGCACAACGACATGGCAGATGCCTTGAGTCAGAAGGAGGTATTCGCATCCCTATATACCATTACTAAAGTGGAGTCTAACCTATTGGAGCAAATCAAAGTTGTGGCTCCATTAGACAACATATATTGTCAGTTGATCTCACAAGTTAAAGAAGGTGTTGTGTGCAAGTTCTGGGTCGATGATGATGAGCTGTTGATGACTAAGAGTAGTCAAATATACTGCCAAGTTTCAGTAGCTTACGGAAATAACTACTGAATTGGTCACCCCAGAATTTAGAGGATGTTAGCGCTCCTAGATTATTTCTATTATTAGCCAAAGAAAGAGAATGACATTGAGGTTTATATCAAGACGTCCTTATGTGTTAGTTGCATAAGTCGAAGAGGAAGAAGGAAACCAGTTTGCTACAACCCTTATCGATTCCAGAAACACTGTGGATGTCAGTTTTGATGGATTTCATAGGAAGGTTTCCAAAGATAGACAACATGGAAACAATCATGGTGATTGTAGATCGTTTCTCTAAGTATGGGATCTTTATGCTAGCACCAGCATTATGCCCCTCAAATATTGTGGCACAGTTGTTCAATAAAAATGTGGTGAAGTACTCCAAAGTCTTTGTGGACGTTATGAGTGACTGAGACACTAGATTTACATGCCAATTCTGGACATCACTTTTCAACATGAGGGTTGTGATTTGAAGTTTTCAACGATGAATCACCTATAGACGAATGGCTAAACGGAGAGGATCAATAGTCTATTTAAGGAGTACTTAAAGCATTACGTAAGTGCAAGTTAATGTAACTGGTTAAGTTTGATTGATACTACATTGTTGGGCCCCGTTTCCAGAGCCCAACGTCCTGAGACATAAGCCTTGAGCCGAAACCCTGAGGGGTCATTTCATACTGGTAGTGATCGCACCCTAGTCAAACATCCAAATCAAAAGTTGACTTCTTCAAGGAAATTGTAACCTTAAGTCTCTAATTTGCTTTGGCACAAAAATCACCTCAATCAGAGGTCCACAACTCAAGATATGCTTAAAATACTTAATTGAGCTCATTCCCTAACTTTGCTCCCTTCACCGACCCCCTACTTACTTTAGTGCAAACTTCCTCAATTTAACTCCAAATGTTACCAAATTTTAAAGGGAAGAAGATATATGTCTTAAAAACTATTGGTTCAATAATTGCTCTAATTGGAGGTCGGATGAGGGAGTTATGCCTAAAATGGTGGACCATGCTCATACCCAAAATCAATTTTAACCTCTTTTGGCGCGAATGCCATAACTTTTAACCTAGATGTCGGATTGAGTTCGTTTTTGTATCATTAGAAAGAAGGAATCTAGAGCTACAACTTTTCTGAAGACCACAAAACCCAATTTGGCCTCTAAGTATCGAAAAAGAATAATCTTTTCAGTGTCTGTCCGTTAAACGGACATGGCTTGAGCTTTGGACGCCAATTTGACCCGAGGCTGTCCGTTAAACGGACATGAAGTGGCCAAAGGGTATTTTTTTCACCCGAAAAGGTCCGTTAAACGGACACCTATGTCCGTTTAACGGACATGGGGTCTCCCCAAGCCCCCATGCCACTCCAAAGCTTGCCCAAAACCTATCCAAACCTCATGAACACTTCTAATCTTCCAAAATTCATCTACTCCATGCCAAAACACTTCATAATCTCTTAAACACCAACTTCAACTCTTTCAATTCCCAAACCCCAATTCAAAATAATTCATCAAAACTATCAATTCCAACATTCATTCAAGCCATCAACAAACACAAACCTAAGACAACCACCTAAAGTTCAACATGTATATCTATCCATTCCATAACCCACAACTTCATGTCGTTGGGAAGATCAAGCTATCTTCTTTAACCTCCAAGAAGACGAAATTCGTCAATTCTACTCATATAATACTAGAACTCCCTAGAATTCCTGAACATCAACATCCCACATAAGAAAACTGGAAATAGCAAAAGTAAGGACTTGTATTGGCATAAACATCCATAATGCATATATATATATATGTATGTATATATCATTTACATCAAAACCAATGTTTTACAATGCTTTAAAGGGCATTTCAAGCCTCTTACAACATGAGTCAAAATACAACTTACAAAAGCAATGATTTTCTTAAAATGCAACCTAAAGCATTGTTTTACAATTTCGAGCTTCAAAGATCAAAATAACAAAAATGCAAATCGGAGTGTCGCCTTACTGCTCATCTCGATCACTCGCTAACTTGGTCGTCACCTGTGGTGGGGAAGGTGGGGGGTGAGCTAATGCTCATGGGTAACACATTTATACTCGGTAATAAGCGACAAAACCATTTGAAACATTTTCTATTATAACAATTCTTACAAAAACATGCAATTTCTTAACCTTGTCAAACCAATCACAAACTTCACAAATAAAGCATTTTTCAAACTTGTAATCACAGATAAACATATAAGCACATCATAATTGGCTTGGTAAGTCCATAATTCGTGACGAACTACACAATTCCATAAAATGGTCTTGTGTAGTCGTAAACGTGAGGAGCCCTAAAAGGAACTCCGTGCCTCTTACGGGCAAGCGGGATAAGCCTATTCATGGTCAACGTGCATGTGACATTTTCTTGGGTGGACTTGACCTAACCCACATAACATGTAATTCATGCACAAAAACTGGATTTGCCCAAATGGCATATTTCTTGAAAACATGTTTTCATGCATATGTCATGCTCCACAATCCAACAACCACATTCATAACTTCACAATAAAAGTCATGTTTATTCAACTCAATCAAACAACCATCATGACAATTTCAAGAAATATAGACTTATTTCCAAAATTCCCACACAACAACCAACATAAAGCAATTGTTAAACATTCAAAGCATATTTAAAGCTCATTTTCAAAAGTAGTTGGAAAATCATTTATTTCATTTAACTTATTAACA
>JAOQMR010000059.1:0-16045 GCA_027563865.1 Erythroxylum pelleterianum
AAGTCCATGTGTAGGATTTCAAGGGGTCTTGTGGTCTGAATGTTGTGCTTAGGGAAGGGTTTTCTGTGTTGCTTAGCTATAGGACATACTTCACATTCGGATAGGTTATGATTGAAAGGTTTAATTTCATTTATATGCATCAGTTTTTCCTTTGAGATATGCCCTAATCTACTATGCCACACATTAGCAGAAACAAAATCACTAAAAGCAACATTTTCAGTCCTATAGAAGTCTAGTGGAGGACCTTTCATGGTCCTTGAGGGTAGCAGGCTATTTGTGGTCAGCTCATATAGTCCCCTCCTAGCCTTGATTGCTGCCACAATATTGTTAGTCCGTAGGTCCTACAAAAACAGATTGTTGGATATGAATATTGCAGCCACTTCATTCTGTGTTGTAAGTTTGTTGACATAAAGTAAATTCTTAAAGAAACTTGGTATGTGTAAAACTTCATTCAGGGTAATTGTGTCATCGATAGAGGTTTGGCAAATATGATCTACTTGTCGCTTTGTGCCATCCGGGAGGGTAACTGGCTCATATAAATTGTTAATTTCATGCTTATGACAGGAATTTAAGTTGGTAACCATGTGTGACAATGCACCTGAATCAATTAGCCATGTGCATACATTTTCTTTTCCATGAGTATTGATGTGATCATTACCTGCAAAATTTGCAAGCCCACTCAGTTTTACCTCTCCTATGGCTTTTCCCTTGATTGCTCTGGAGACTTCCTGTTGTATGAAATGTGCTAGATTTTGAGGAATCTGGCTATTCCTTTCAGTGTAATCATTGGACTCCATTTGTGCATCTGCAGGAGAGTCACTGACCATGGCTAGGTTAGCTTTGCTTTTCTGGCCAGTCAACTCTTTGTACCATTCAGGAATTCCGTGGATCTTGAAGCAAGCCTCAATGGTATGTCTGATTTTTCCACACTTCTCACAGTATTTATCTTCCCTTTTTGTGAATGCCCTTTTTCCACTACTGCTATTGTTTCTGCCCTCTTTCTTAGCATTGAAAGTTGTTTACCTTACTATCATAGCTACATTCATGTTGTTGTCTGAGTTGGCACTCACTGTTTTCTGTCTTTCCACGGTTTGCATCATAGCAAAGGCCCTATTGACTATGGGCAGTGGCTCCATCAGCATAACTTGATTCACAACATGTTCATAATCTTCATTTAGGCCCATCAAAAACTGCACCAATCTGTGTGTGTTCTCCTTGATGTTTATAGCTTTAGCAGCCTCACAAACACAAGTGGGTATTGGACTCAAACTAGCTAGATCATCCCAGAGTTTGTTTAGTTTGGTATAATATGCGGAAATTATGAGATTACCTTGTTTAAGGTTACTGATTTCCCTCTCTATCTGATACATGAGTGGTCCGTTTGCCTCGCCAAATCTTTCCCTCAGCTCTTCCCAAAGCTCCCTTGCTGTGGAGAATGACAGAAATACATCGCCTAGTTCCTTGGTCATAGAGTTGAGAATCCAAGACTTGACCATAGAATTTGCCCTCCTCCACCTTGTAAGTAAATTTCTGTCCTCCACTGGTTGCATGCAAGTTCCATCAATGAAGGATAACTTGTCCTTTGCGCATAGAGCAATCATCATCGATTTGCTCCAAGTTATGTAATTGTTGCCATTGAATAGAGTGGTGACTAAGATGGCTCCAGGGTTTTCGGTATTGGTTATGGAGTATTGTTCTAAATCAGGGTTCTCACTGCTCTCTGCTATGCTTGACATTTTGTGGGTAGGTTGGTAGAGTAAAATGGATTAGCCCTTTGGCTCTGATACCATGAAAGAAAATAGAAGGTATGTGATGAAGAAATTTTCTTATTTCAACATAAACGAAAACTGTACACTGCTTGAGCTTTTATACTAATGCTAGGAATTCAAATATTGGTTGATGCAAGGCTGTGCTGTGTACCAGAAGGAAGGACAGCAGAAGGAAGGACTGCTGTGGGTGGCTATTTCAGGTCTGTACAATGAGAGAGGAAAAGAGGAGGTGCAAGGGTGGCTGAGTACAGGACAGAACACGTGATCTGTACCTGTTAGGAATATGGTTTGTGTGAGTGGATCGGGTCATGGGCCATCCATGACCCGTTGGTTATTTGATTTTAGGGTTGGTGTTTTACTGTGTAGCATAACATTTCTTAAACATTTCTTATCCCTTTAACAAAAGTGACTAGCATCTTCACTTATCATGTAAGATCGACGGCCTGTGTTCCAAATTTGCCTTAACTCTGGTTTATGCAACCAATTTTGCTTTTCAAAGGAACTGCTTGTGGACTAGTTTACAATGCATGCAGACTTTTGTTGTCATCCCTTAGATGGATGCTTGTGATTTTAATTGCATTTTAAATCCTACAGAGGCTAAAGGTAGGAAAAACTATACGATGGTAGACAATAAGGAATTCACCACTCTATTAAGTGTCGTAGATTTAACATATTTATGTTCTACAAACCGTGTCCTTACATGGTCTAACCATTAACAGGGAACCATGCTTATTTAGAAAAAATTAAATCGGTGCTTAGTTAATTCGGCTTGGCTATCTACTTTCTCCCAATCGGTTGTTCACCATGGAGATAATCTGACATCTGATCATTGTTTTCAACTTATCCAATGTTGTATCAAAGTCAGGCAACAAGGAGCTTCTTTTTTAATGTTTAATTGAGTGCTTCAAATAGAGGGCTTTAAAACAATCCTCGATTATTGACAGCAAGACATCCAGGGTTTCAAGGCATTTCAGTCGATAAAAAAATTGAGGAAGGTAAAGATTGCAGTAAAGAAGTTCATTTGCACTAAACATCATAATTTATCGTTGTTGAAAACATAATTGCAGCTAGCACAAGAGATGTGCTATACTTATCTAGATGATGTGAACTGTAGAGTGAAGGAACATATTATACTGAGAGAGTATCTTCAGGCCTTAGAATTACAAACTTCGATTCAACAACAAAAATCAAGATCAACTTGGCTTAGAGAAGGAGATAAAAACACTAAGTTCTTCCATGCATCTATTTTAGCCAGACGAAACTACAACAATATTGTTCAACTTCTAGACTGCAATAGAGAGAAACAAACTAATCAGGAAATTATTATATAGATGGTTTATCTTACTTTTCACATTGTTTGGTCCAAAGGTGGTGGTACATCCAACAACCAAATGAAAAAGATCATGGCGGGGGCCATCAGAGAGGATCGACAAACATTTTTAATATCTTTATTCTCTACTAGCGATATAAAATTAATAGTCCTTAAATTTCATCCATCCAAAGCCCCCGGCCAGGATGGGTTTACAACTCATTTTTTCAACAAACATGAGATATCACATGCCAATATGTAGTTGATGCAGTCTTGGAGTTTTTCTAGAATGTGAACATGTTGCAGGAAATGAATAGCACCTTTATATGCTTAATACCGAAGACAAAACATCCACTGCATTTAGGAGAGTTTTGTCCCATTTCGTGCTTCAATCTTAATATACAGGTGATTGCAAAATTACTAGTGGATAGGGTGAAAGCTGTACTCGCGAACACAATTGAAATCACTTAAGGTGCGTATGTTCCAGGTCAAAATATAGGTGGTAACATCCTTCTGTTACAAGAATTAGTGAAAGATTATAACTCAGGTAGACCGATCAATGGTTGTATATTGAAAATCGACTTCTGCAAAGCTTATGATACTGTCAATTGGAGCTTTATGCGCACTTTTATGAACCTTTTAAAGTTGCCGACAGTCTTTGTCAACTGGATTATGGAATGCATTCAGACTCTTACCTTCAGTGTGTTGGTTAATGGCTTTCCCTCAAAGTCATTGAAGAATGCTAAGGGGCTGAGACAAGGTGATACGTTATCCCCTTATATATTTGCCTTAGTTATGGAGGGTTTGTCCCACCTCCTCAAATCTTTAACTGCATCCAATGGTTAGTCTCGGTATCACCATAAATGCCAAGAGCTTAAATTAACTCACCTTATTTTTGTAGATAACTTCATGTTATTTTGTGCTGCAATGATTTCTCTGTGAATATACTGATGAACTCCCTGTAGACTTTCTTGTAATGGTCTGACCTTAGAATCAACATGGAGAAAAGTTATTTAATGCTATCTGTAGATGTGCAAAATCCTACTGATTTTAGCAGAGCAATTGGGATCACTATCTGAGTACCAATTCTGCAATATCTCGAGGTCACCATTTCTCCTTCTAAGTAAAAATATGTCCATTGCATTCCAATTTTGTATATAATCAAAACCAAAGTTCTTACTTGGCAAAATAGATTTATGTCCTATACAGGGCATATCACTCTCATTATTTCGGTACTGAGCAGTCTTCATACTTATTGGATCACCCACACGGTTTTGCTATGCAAAATTGTCAAAGAGATAGATCGCTTGCTTAAAGCTTTTTTATGGTCTGGAAGATGTGATACTGGTAAAAATGCCAAATTCAAGTAGAGTGATGTCCCTACTCCAAAGAAAGTCGGTGGCTACCTTAGCATCCCACCTACGGGTTCCATGCAAAAAGTCTTACTCAGTAAAAAATGTAGCGTCTGGTTTCAGATAAGGAAGCATTGGGGACACAATGGGTCCATCAAATCCACCTCCATAATCGCAACTTTTGGCATATAAACAACTCTTATCATTATTCCTGGTTTTTCAATAAGTTGTTGAAGCTCCGATAATTATTTTATCGCCATATTAAACATTGTATCTATGGTGGAAGAGATACTTGGGTATGGTTTGATAATTGGCTAGAAATTAGCACCCTAATACACCACCCTATCATCTCTCACTTGCAACATAGTTTGTCGATAGACGCACGTGTTTTAGATCTAATAAAGTATGGCGGTTGGAGGAGCCATTTAAGGGGCTTCTCATTTCTATAAGAGCAATTACCCAACCTAAGGGACACTTCGATAGCTGATACCATTTGTTGGCTTCCTCGTCTGAGTGGTGTCTTCACTAATGACTCTTGCCATCGTATTTTCAGGGTTGATCTACGACAAGTTCCTTGGTTTGAGCTCATTTGGAAAAACT
Organism: Erythroxylum pelleterianum; assembly: GCA_027563865.1. Taxonomy (NCBI): domain Eukaryota; kingdom Viridiplantae; phylum Streptophyta; class Magnoliopsida; order Malpighiales; family Erythroxylaceae; genus Erythroxylum; species Erythroxylum pelleterianum. Next base: position 5,031 of record JAOQMR010000059.1, read on the forward strand.
TCATAAACCTCAAAGCATCTATCATTGCTTAGTTGGCCATCAAAAACGACTTCGAACTAAATGTTGATGGTTTATTATGTCTGATAAGGGCCATGTTCTTTGCTAAAATGCTGATGAGGACAGAAATCATCTGTTTTTCAGATGTGATTATTCCAAATCTATTTGGAGTACAATCCAGTGTATGGATGGTGCTGTGAACCATATGTATGATTAGGATGGCACTTTGAATTGGTTTATCAATGGAATAAAATCTGGGACAACCAACGCTATCGTTCTTAAGGTAGCCTTCAGCACTTCCATCTATATGATTTAGAAAGAAAGGAATTGTCGTGTATATAAAAAAGTCGAAGAAGATAACCATCAGTTAGCTGCCAAGATTCTGATAGGAATTCGTACCACAATAATAGCAAGGAAAGTTGATCACATGTTAACACCAACCATGAGAACACGTTGGTTTCTCTAAACACTAGAAAGTTCCATACTATCATGTTCTTACTCTTTAGCACTCTTCTTCAGTGTTTGTACCTTTGTTAAATCTGGAGATAGATAAGTTACATAACTAGTCTATCTCATATTTTGTATATTTTGTAATAGTGAGCTATAGTTAATGAAATATTTTCATGTTTTTTAATAAAATGGTTCAACCTTCTTTCAAAGATGTTTTCCTTATTACCCTTCCAATTCTTTCCATGAGATAGATATATATGGTAAGTCAAATGAATATCTTTTGTAAAAGAGAGCTGGCACTTATTAGAGGGTCATCTCTTACACAATCTGAAGGAAAGAAGACGAGATAGTGCTTATGAAGTTGGAAAATTTTCTTAATGATCTAACTTGCTTGTTTTTTTTTCATAGCTAGGAATATGTGTAATCATAGTAACTGCTTCTAACTAAGTTAAGCTTGTTTAGCTTATTTAAATCCACACTAACTTATATTGTTACATGAGCTTCCTATAGAGGTTGTATTTTGGTTTATTCCTTAGGAAAATATTGTCTAATGCATAGTAATGAAATTCTTTATTTTCTAAAATTTTTTTGCAAACCTAATTTGTTAAAGAAAAGCTATATTTGTTTAAATATGAAAAGTTCAAAATACATAAGATAAAACCCTAAGAATCATAATTAGATTAGATATGAACCTTAATCCTACAATCAAATTGGATTTGAATAACAATAAAAATTTTCATATTAAAGATCTCATAATCCTTAATTACAAATATAATTAGATTTAAAATTTTAGAGAATTAAAGTATAATTTCAATTTACCATAATTATTTTGGTTCTTAATAACCAAAATAATTATGGTAAATTGAAATTATACTTTAATTCTCTAAAATTTAACCAAAAACTACCTGGCAAACGTCTACAATTTAAAGTGCAAAACTAGGAAATATTCACTAGATAAACAAAAAGATTCTTATTTATTAGTTTCCCTGAAGAAGAAATTATTTCAACACTTTATACGTCCCATGAATGACTCTAAAGTATGAACTATCCTCGTTCATTAATACAAATATTAGTATTAGAAACTCAATAATGACTGCAAAGAGAAAAGGACATGCTAGAGTAGGAGGAAAGAATTAGAAGATGGTGGTGACTGGTAGTGTGTTAAGTTTTGTAGGTGTTGTTTGCCTTTTTTTTAAAAAAATTTGGGTTTTGGTTTTGTGATTTGTTGGAAAGGAACTCCTATCGACAGTTGTAGTTAGAGAAGAGAACCATGACAGGATGACATCATTGTTGATATTTTATGTCACTAAATGGTAGCTTTTATAGGATGGTAGCTAGAAGAAGCAATAGGTGCATTACGAGGAGACTGGCTTCAAGGTTGTTGTGGTGGTTTACCTTTGATTGGGCAGTGAGAAAGCCGATAACATCTTATGGGTGACAGCGACAGCTTATGTTTTAGCATTCTAAGGTTTCTTTGAAGAAGGGAGTGTCTGGGAATAGGAATATCCTATTCTAAGGATGGAATACCCATTTAGTCATAAGATTAAAGTAATCCTAGAGCTAAATTATGGTTGTTTCATTCCTTTAATAAGGTATTCCAAGTTTGGTATTAAATTTGTTTGGTTTTAGAATTAACGTAATCTTAAAAACTGAATAACATTGTTTCAAGTATGGAATAATGTATTCCTAGCTTAACCTAGTTACTGAAAATAATTTAAAAGAGTTTGAAGCTCAAATTCAATTCTAAAACAAATTAATTATTTTCTTAATTTGATTAAGATTATTAATTAAATTAATTCCTAATTTAAATTTTAAAAAGTTGTCTTTTATAATTAAAATTAATTATATTACAATTAGATTGGAATTAATTAACTAGATTCCTTTAAATTAAGAAAAACATTTTCTTAAGTAATTTCAAAAGGTGTTCATTAATAAAGTTATTATTTCAATTTGATTGACAAAAGGTAAAATTTTATTTTATTTATTCATATAATTAATATTCTATTTATTTAAAAATTATTTCTTTATTAATTTGAATAATAATTTTCTTCTAATATGTCATAACCACCTAAATATTAAGAATACCAAATGAGTTTGACTTAACCTATCCATACATGTTTATAGTGTAAAATTGAGAATATAATTAGTATCTACCCTATCTAAATTTAATCATGCTTGCTCTTTAATTAGTAATTGATTTATAGTTGATATTTAAAAATACCTTATTAAATTTCAATTTACTCTAGCCTAGAAAATTCCTTAAATCATTACTAATTAATAAGATTGGAACATTCTCCCCAATATTTTACAATGACAAACCTTTTACTAACATATTCCACTATCTGTATATATTTCATAATATGATTAAGCACTATTAACTGAGTATCTTAAATAGAATAGGTTATAAATAACATTAAAACATAGTAATTCGTACATGAGATATCTTGATAATCTCAAGTCTAAGGATCAATTATAAAATCATCATAGTGAAAAAAATTCATAAACATATAAGTAACATTTCATTTGGGATCCTCATAATCAAGCCAGTTTGGTGAACTTATTGTAATAACTACCCACACGTTTATTTAAGCATCTCAACACTTTAATTTATGAGATCAATTACTTTCTTCATAAGAAAAAAATATAATGTGTGTTAGTTTTACCATTCCATCAATATCTCATCTTGATAGAACTATAACTAGGAACTATTTAGGAATAATACATAATACAAATTGAATCTCATAATTATGATCTCATTATAATTTCAATTTCACAAAAATTATTCTAAGAATTTTACCTTTAATATTACAAATTTATAAGATAATTGACAAAATATGTTAAGGTAAAAAGTGCCTTTATTAGTTAAAATAATAATGTCACACATTAGATCGCAACCAATCGATGAGCTACTAGGATATAAACTAACAATCTCACACTTACACTAAATCCAATTGCCTACATATCTAATAATATATTCACTCATATATTAATTATGCTCTTTTTTGACAATGACTTATAAAGAGGATCTATAAGATTATTTTTGTTGGGAACCAACTCTAAGAGGATCTACAAGATTATTTTTGTTGGGAACCCACTCTAATGCAATGTCTTTATTCTCCACTATTCCCTCCATCAAGTGATACTTTTTGAGAATATATTTAAACCATTGATGAGAATTAGATTCCTTTACTTATGTAATGATACCATTATTGTTATAGTATAATAATATTAGCTCAATAATTCTAGGAAATACTCCAAGTTTGGTGATGAACTTTTTTATACAAATTACTTTTTTGCTCTTTTGACACTAAAATGTACTCCGTATTAATTGAAAAATTAGTTATAGTTGCTTGTTTTGAACTTTTTCAACTTACCATACCACCATTTAAAGTGAAGATATACCCTAACTGCGTTTTGTTATCAACAAGATTAGACTAGAAAGTGAGTACCCTTGAGCTTTTAGTTTAGCTCTTCTATAAACCAAGAAAACATCATTTGTTCTTCTCAAGTAGTTTAAGATATTTTTTATATTCATCCAGTGAACATCACTAGGAGTGGCTTAAAATCTGCTTGATATGCTCAAAGAATATGAGACATCTAGTCTAATACGTAACATCACATACATAATTGATCTAATAGTTGAAACATATGGAACATAATTCGTTTTATCTCCCTCTTCCTATGTCTTTAGAGATATACTTTCTATGAGAGAAATCCCATGTGATATGGTAAAAATCCCCTCTTGGAATTCTCCATACTAACCCCTTTGGCACTTTGTCTATGTATGTGGATTAGGATAAACCAAACAACCTCTTTGGAACTCTGTTTATTTATCTAGATTAGGATAAGCTAAGTAACCTCTTTGATCTATTTTTATTTGATCTTTGTTCCTTAAATAAAGGGTGCTTCTCCCTATCCTTATAGAGAGGTTCTAGGATAACCAAATCTTTACAGATTGAAGCATTGGTATGTCATTTCTAATTAACAATATATAATGCATATATAGTACTAAAAAGATGATTGCACTTTGAAGCATCGGTATGTCATTTCTAATTAGCAATATATTGTGCACATATAGTATTAGAAAGATAATTAAATTCTAACTTTCTTATAGACACATGATTTATCCAAATTTTTAATAAGATCAAACTCTTTGATTATCTTACTGAATTGGATGTTCCAACTACGAGATGCTTACTTAAGTTCATAAATAAACTTTTTCAACTTGTATACTTGATTAGGAAATCTTTTAAATTAAAAAAATTAGGTTTTTTCACATATAAATCCTTAAGAAAATTCCGATTGAAAAATGTTAATTTGACATCTATTTGCCAAATTTCATAATCATGATACGTGGTTATAGCCAATAAGATCCTTATGAACTTAAGCATAACTATTAGCGAAAAGGTTTAATCAAATTAAGTCCTTGTTTTTTTAAATAATTTTTAGCCACTAATCTTGCTTCGTACATGTGTACATTATCATCCATGTCAATTTTTATCTTAAAAATCCACTTGCATCCAATCGGTATAATACTATCAAGAGCTTCCACCAAATTATATACTTGGTTAATGTATATGAATTTTGTTTTTAAGTTCTCATGACTTTATGTCATGTTAAAGAATCAATGTTAGATGATACTTTTTTGAAACTAGTAGGTTGATAATCTATGAGCAAACATTAATTTTCCCCTTTTTAATATGTATATATAATTTAATGGTTGGACAACATATCTTACTAATGCATTGTAAATTATGTGTCTTTTTTTAACCCTTATTTATACACTATATGCATCAACTTAAGGTTCATGTTCCATCCAAATGTGAATTTATGCTTTTCAAACTTCTTTAAGCTTTAAGTAACTCCCAGTACTTTTTTTAATAATAAATTATGTTTCTAATAATATAACATGTATTAAGATAATCACATTTTAATTAAGACGATGGTAAAAATAATCCAAAACTCTTTTAAATACACTATAAATTTGTATTTATCTTATTTAGATTGAATCTTATCAGATCTTAAACGCTTCACACAAACATATTTTTATCTATGACAAGGATGATCTACTACCATTTGATATCTTATAAGGAGTCTTATCAATCGATTTATATAGAACTCTATTAAGAAGGTGAGAAACAATTTTAATGATATATCTTCAAAAAAAGATAGGAAGGATTGCATTACTCAGCATAGAACATATCATATCTCATAAAAGTACAATTTCTCCTCCTAGACACTTGATTATGTTGTAGAGTTCTAAGTGGAGTCTATTGTGAAAGAATTCCACTATTTTAAGTAACCAAAAAGCTCACGGTCTAAGTACTCACTATGACACTCTTATCTAAGTGTCTTAATATTAGTTTGTTTATTAACCTTAAGTATAAATTATTTTAAATTTTCGAATAATTCAGGCTTGTATTTTATTAAATACATATAACCATATCTAGAATGATCAATTGAGAATGTAATGATATTGAGTACCCACCTCTAGTGCGAGTATATATAGGGCCACATATATTTAAATGTACAAGTTTTAGTAACTCACTGGCATGCTCTCCTTTTCTACTAAATGATAGTTTGGTCATTTTATCTAACAATCAAGATTCATAAGTTTCATATGATTCATAATCAAAAGGATCAAAATAACCTTCTTTATGTAACTCTATGATTTTAGTTTCATTGATATGACCTAACTTACAATGCCATAAATAAGATGGATTTTGGTCACTTAATTTTGTTTTCTTGCTATATATGTTAAAGATTGGCCTTTCAAGATCTAATTAATATAAAACATTATTTAATAAACTAGATATATAATAAACATCATCTTTATAAAAAAAACTTTTATTCTTAGCAATAAAGACAAATCCATCCAAATTTAAATGACAAATGGAAATAATATTTCTTATAATTAATTGAACATAATTACAATTATCTTGTTCTAGTATAAGGCCAAAGGCAAAGCTAATCTACAATTTCCTATAGTTAATGCAATAATTCTTACTCCATTGCCAACTCTTTTGTCCACTTCTCCTTTCTTTAATAATCTAATCGTTGTTAACATTTATATATTGTTACAACTATGAGAACCACATTATGTATCTAATACCCAAGAATATGGAATATAAGTAATCGTTGTTAACATCTTTATATTGTTACAATTATGAGAACCACATTATGTATCTAATACCTAAGAATATGGAATATAAGTAGAAAGATTGATTTGAATCATAAATATGCCTAAAGAAGTAGCTTCCTTAAGTTTCTTTTCTTTCAAACTAGGAGAACAAGCATTGTAGTTCCTTTTTAATGTCCATCACCTCCAATATCATTCTTCTTCTTCTTCTTAACACCAACTTTTGGCTTTGCTACTTTAGCAGAAGCCTTCTATTTTTTTTCTTATTCTTCTTAAAGAATTCTTCTGACTTTTGGAATAATCAACAACAAGAACAAAAATAGGTTTGTTCGTATGACATCTCTCTTCAGTCTTGATAATATTCAGCAATAACACATCCTTTTAGTTTATACAAAAGTTTATAATAAATTGTGAAAAGCTTGGAGTAAGAGAACTAAAGCACCAAATTAATGTTTAACTTATGGTCAATGACAAAACTTAATTAGCTAATCTTTTAAAATAGTCAATCATCTTCAGTACATTTGACTCCAGTAAAGATCCTTCTACCATTTAAATTGATATAATGCTCCATAAGTCTAATAACTCTCTACCTTATTTTATGCACCAAATAACTCTTTGACATGCATAATTATGGTAGGAGCATCAACGTTTTCATGCAGTCTTTGAAGCTCAAGAGATATGCTAAACAATATCACACATTGACCTTGTTCAAAATCATTTATATGATGTTGATATTTCTCCCATGCTTCATTATTTACATTCAAATTAGGATTTAATATAATTGTAATGTGAAGAACATAAACTTTCTTTCTTGCCTGAGAATAATTCTGAAGTTACGAAAGTAGTTTAAGAAGTTAGTTTCAATAAGCTTGTTAGCATCTAAGATATTACTCCTTAGGGACACATTGTTACTCATTTTAAAGAGCAACATGAGACACAGTGCAAGTATAATTTTATGTTATAAAAAAGAAAACAAGAACTTTAATAAATATTAGTTACTCTATTATTTTATTCAAAATAATGGCACCTACTACTATTTTTAAAAATTAATTTATCTTTCTAGTGAGTCAGGATCCTATTCAAATTTAGTTGATAATGAGTTATTGAATAAACCAACTTAATTTAAATTAGATATATAACATTCTTATCAATCACATCTTATATGACTCTTAGATCTATTAGGTGACAACTTTTTGTCAAAATATATTTTGTACATTATTCATAACCTTGCCTCTTAATTCATATGATCATAAGTTGCTCGTATAAATAGTATAAATTTAGCTAAGTAAGACCAATTAATTTAAGATAAAATATATTCAAGTTAAAGGGGCCTTAAGTCACCATGGCCTTATAATAAATAAAGCTTTAATTTTATTCTTAAATAATGAAAGGTAACAATTACGTTTTAAACATGTACTTCATATTTAATTGATTAGTTTAAAACAAAAATTTTAGATCTTATCGTAGTTAATATAATCTGATTGTACTAATTATATCTGATATATCAAATTATAAAAGATAGCCTTTTAAAATTTTGCTTGATTTTGATAACTAATTTAATTCAATAATGAAAGTAAATTCCAAAATATACATAATAAAATTTAACCTTTTTAATATAATTTTCAAACAATTAGAGAATATTTTCCTATATTTATTAGGAATTTAAACTAATTTAATCTTAATTAAAATAATTTAATTTAAATAAAAGGCTTAAAACATAAAAAAATAAGTGAAACAGTTTAGCACATGAACATTTTTGTGATGCACTAGACAATTTCCTTTTCCTCTACTTGTTCTTGATGCTTCTTTAGCTGATGTTCTTCTTTACTCCATCATTTTAGCGATTGGACTCTTCTTTTAAGGGTGATTTTTGCCTTAGCGTTTGGTGACTATCAACACCAGCTCCATCATCTAATTGTCGCCTCTAGCGACGAAGGAAGCTAATGCACTAATAATTAGTATCATCGTTAGTGGAGACAACATATAACCCATAACACAATTAAACACCTAAGGCAATCCAAAACTTTTAATAATCAAAGTTTCGAAAACTTAATATAGGGGATATATGATTAAGTTTCAAGAAACAACAACAAAGAAAAATAAGGGATATGTAGAAAGTTCTCTAGAATATTACAGAACATACGATAAAATCATTCTAACGGTAGAAGAAACATGACAAGCTTCAACCAAAGTTTGTTCAGAGACTTAAAGTTAGGGGACATGCATTATTTTTTGTTTCAATAATCAAAAGCAAAATCCTAATTAATTATGCCTTAATCAGTATTAAGTAAATCAATACAACATATTGTCAAGCCTTAAAACTTATCAAATCAATAATAATCAAGCAATTTTAATCGAGTTAAATAATTAAATGAGGCCCTGATCCCACTATTATAAATTAACTATGATTAAATCACAAATGTTGTAAAAAAGAAAATTTATAGTTTCCTGATCTGATCTCTTTAATTGAATAACTTTAAAATAATAATTAGATATTAAAAGGGTTTAAACATACCTAATTTGAAATCTTATAGAACTTTTCTTTTAGAACTCTCAACCACAAGTTATTTATATGTCTAGATTATCAAGGTATCTATAGAGCAAAGAAAAGAATTCAAATGTTGTGAAAGGAAAAAAAAGGAGTGATAGCTCCCTAATATCTTTTTTTTCATTTTTAAGACAAAAGGCTTTAGGATTCGTTTCCAATTAAAATTAAATTTCTAATTATAATTAAATTCTAACTATAATTTCATTTTAATATAATCATATATCTTATATTTGATTCCTAAAGTGTCTTAAACTTTAGAATTAAGTCCAACTGAATTTAAATTGATTTTGCTCTTTTAAATTACTCTTTATGTATGATACATTATGTTTATAATATGTTTTCAATAACTATAAATTATAGTTCTTTAATTTTTTAATTAAATAAATTATAATTATAGATTAATAATAACATCTAACAACATGTTATGACCACCCAAATATTAAGAATCTCAAAGTAATTTGACTCAATTTATCTATGCATAATTATAAAGTATAATTTAGTTCTTTCGTCATTTAATATTCTAAATGGCCATAGAGTATGAAACTAGTATCTACTCTATTTAAATTCAATTATGTTCATTTTTGCTAGTTAGTAATTAATTTATAATTGATATTTGAAAATACCTTTCAAATTTGAACTCACTCTAGCCATAAAATTTAAATTACTACTAATTAAGAAAAGAGGAACAGTTTTCCTAATTACTTTAAAGCGACAAATTATCTATCGACTTACTTAACTATCCTCATAAAGTTAATACTATATCAAAGTGCAATCGACTGAGCTACTCTAAATAGAAAGGCCATAAGTAGTATCAAAATATAGCAATTCTTATATGAATTAACTTGATAATCTCAAGTCTAAGGGTCAATTATGTAATCATCATAATGAGGAAATCCATAGACACTTGAGCAATATTCCATTTAGGATCGTCATAATTAGGCAAGTTTAAAGAACTTATTCTCTAATAACCACATACATGTTTATTTAACTATTTTCATACTTTAATTTAGGAGATCAATTATTTTCTTCATAAGAAAGAAATATAATGTGTGCTAGTATTACTATTTGATTAATATCCTATCTTAATAGAACTCCAACGAAAAACAATTTAGGAATAATCCATAAATACAAATTAAATCTCATAATTATGAGATATCTTAATGTTAATTATATATTAATTATTTCATAAATCTTTTGAAAAGAATTAATATAAATAAAAGCCCCAACAAGGGTTACAAAATGTTAAAAAAAATTTGAGCCAAAATTCCCATAGGCTTAACTTACGTAATTGATTATACTGAATTCCTAGTCTATATCAAGCCGTTATAGCTTAGAGTGTTGCAAGAGGTGTGGAGCACTTAATGCCACTGTTCCAGTCATCATCTTTGAATGTTTTAAAGTATAGTTGCTCCCTTAACCAAGTCTTGAGCTCCATTATTATCTGATCACTTGTTCATGCTAAGCTCTTGAAGATTCTTAAGTTTTTTCAGCCCAAATGGTATACATTATGCAACCTCGGGTTAGTATGCTGCATGTGCTCAATTCTGGTTAGATTGAGTAAACAATATTATTAAAGACAACTCGTGGCTAAGTATACCATAATGACATATGGATTGAATTGCTTTCTATATAACTTTAGAGTAATTACTGATAAGTGTAAATTGCATCATATTTTAGGGCATAGTTTGATATGTATTTAGCCGTTAATTCTATCATTTAATATTTGTTTAGGTTAGAATTGTGTTAGTTTGTTAATTATTTATGTTTTAAGTGTTTTATGTGTAAACAATCTAGAAGGGGGGGCTGAATAGATCTTTAAAGCTTTTCGTACAATTCTACAATAAAATCAGAAGTTAATTCACACAAAAACAAATTAAGCAA
>JAOQMR010000060.1:0-15904 GCA_027563865.1 Erythroxylum pelleterianum
TTGTGCTTAGCTTGATAGATTTGATATGTGTGAATGTATGGTTGAGTGAGATAAGTATGCTTCCGCAGATTATCTCCATCGTTTGTTCCGACGGGTTACCCCGTGCTCAACCTTGGGGGTCAGGACTCGGGCCCAATAGACTCCATTTGTGATTCCGTTTTGGATAATTGGGTTTCCGGTAACAGGATCCAACATAGCCTATTAGTTATGTTCTGCATCCTCGGCATGTAAGCTCTAATCCTTAAAGCTCCATCATGCTTCAGTTAAGTCAAACTATCTATAAGTTGTCCAACTTTAGCTTTCTCTTATTCTATTAACCTTTCCCTCAAAGTCACCAATAACCTATTAGCATAGTTTTTAACTAGTAATCTACCCTTTGAGGATAGTGAAATAGACCTCTTCGTAACCATGATATTTAACCTATTTGATCTTTCTCACATTTGGAGGTAAACCTTCTACTCTGTTGTACTCTCTTATGTCATAGATGTAACTCATCCTCAATGAGTGCTATATCCAAATCTACCAAACCTAAGGCTGTGCATCACTCTTCCAAGCCTTAAAATGATTCTTATATAAGATTTTTAACTAAACATATTTGATTTTGCACTACTACTTAACTCACTAGATTGATAAATAAGGCATATCTTATAAGAGAGAAAAAAAAATACACATATCATAATTTCCCCTTTGGAAAAAAATAAATAATGCAAATAAGAGTTTCAACAGATTAAGAGAGAAATGATATTACAAATTATTATCCACTTTTAAAAAATTCATAAACCCAAATTATAACACGCACTGTTCATTATTCCATCTTATAAATCATGCATAATTACCCATTTTGGACGTGAAACAATTCTAAGTAAAGATATAAAAATATTTTGAAGGTGATTAAAAATCATTTAGTTAGCCTAAAATATAAAAAGTGCACAAGAATAAAAGTAAACAACCCTTGTTCAGTCGACTATTCAGTCAATTAAAAAAACTATACAATTAAGCATCAGTTAACTAGATAATTAATTGATAGAACTCACTCCTAAATCCTATAGAAGGTTATACGTCTCTAACTTGGGTTTTAGTTTACTAGAGAGTGATGTTATAGTTGATGGGTGGGCATCATCCAAAAGATAAAAACACATAAAAGAGTACAATAAAAAAAGACATAATCATTTAAAAAAACTCAAAGGAAACATGAAAAACACAATATTAAGAGTGCAAAAGTAACAAAATTGATTAACGATAGACTTTAGTGTAGTTATTAACCAATATTTTAACTTATTCACATTTAACAAATGATTTAATAAATAATAATTGATAAATCTATTAAAAACTCACTTTGGAGCAGTTATTACCTAACATCATGACTTAATCATAAAAAGCAACAAAAAAATTCTAAGGTTTATATAAATAAATTTTGGTAATTTTTAAAACCCTAAAATCTTCAATCTATACTTTTTTAATCTAAAAACTTAGCCTATTCAAACAATTAAGGATTGTAAAACCTATTTAAATATGTTCTGATGCCACATGTAAAAGTTATATATTAACAAAAACAATTATATGATCATTCAATGTATTTTATATACATTAATAATCAATAAATGAATAGTAAAATAATATTGGCAATACTTGGATTGGAAGTCATGCTTATTATATTTGAACATAGTAATAATCACCTTTAGAATACTTCCAACCTAAAGAGAGTAACATATACTCTTCTTTTGGTTTTTCCACTAATTTAAGTCAAATTATAGATGATGTAAACATAACTCCATATATATAGGGTTATAACATGATAAAAGAGGACTAAGCTAATTAGTTATAAAGTTTCTCAAGTTGTACAATCAAATCTAACTTGATGAAAATATTTTTCCTCTCTTTAATTGATTTTTTATATGTGACCCATTAGGTTTTCAACTATGTTGATAATGGATTCAAATTATAACCCTAAATAATATTTAGGATTAGATAAATTAAACTTCTTTAGATTATCTTTAATTCTCTAATTAAACAATTTATATCCACACATCAAGATTGACATTTAGCAACATATCATGACCACCCAAATATTTAGAAATATCAAAGGGGCTCTAACTAACCTTTCTATACAGATTTTTTTTATATAATTTAATCTTTTCATCATACAATACTCCGACTGGACATAGAGCACAAAATTAATGTCTACTCTATTCTGTAGTATAATCATATGAGTTCTCCACCGATAGCCATTGATTTAATTAGTAATATTTGTAAAATATTTTCATAATGTTATTCCAACTTGGCCAAGGATTTTCATAATCAATACTAATTGAGAACAACAAAACATTCTACCTAATTACTTTAAGATGATGAATCATATCTTGATTACTCAACTATTTTCTTATAGCTTATGCTATATATAATAACTACCGAATGAGCTACCCTGATTAGAATAGGTGATAAGCATTATCAAAACATAGCAATCCCTATACAAAATAACTTTGGAGGTATGAAGTCTAAGAGTCACTTATACATTCATCACAATGAGAATTTCTACAGACATGTAAGTAATGTTCTAAATAGAGTTCTTATATGGGATCAGTTCAGTGAACTTGTTCTCTAACAAGCACCTACACTTTTATTTAAATATCTACATACTTTATTCTATGAGAACGACTATTTCTTTCATAAGAAAAAACTCAATATGTGCTAATCTTATTATATTATATTAATGCTCAGTCTTAATAGAACAATGACTAAGAATAATTTAGAGATAATACGTAAATGTAATATAAATCTCATAATTATAATCTCATCATAATTTCATTTGCAATGTATAATTATCTCGTAGACTTTGTTGACTGTTGAGTACAAACCAACACTCATATCCCATATTTATATTTTTTTGAATATGTACATATGGGTACGTGAAGTCTAAACGAGAAGAGCTCCAATTTTGATGCAATGTAATGTGTAAACTCAAATTGTAGCGAAATGCATAAATAATGTATTGGACATACATGTAGATAGTTACAATATTATAGAAACCCACCGAACACAAAGCTTAGTGATGAGCTTGTCATAATTACGTATATAGGTTTTCAAAAGATATAAAATTTGCATCGAAGTATTAACTGGTTTTTGACTTGATCGAGCCAAGAACAAGTACAGTAACCACTGATTAGGGTTTTCACTTTATAGCCTTGCTCATGTATGCCCAACTTAAAAATTCAAAGCATTGATTTGGGTGCCAAGTATACACTTTATATCTTCTTATAAGATGCTCCAATGTAACCTTGATATTCAAAATCCAGAAGATTATTAGGACAATTATGACAATGGCTTTGCTTTGACAAGAAGATAGATTTTGTCCTACATAAATCGGAACAAGATCTTCTGTCCAGTTTTATGGTATTTTATTGTGTTCAGCGAATCTCAGTCATTAATTTATTGGGGTCTCGCGTGGGCTCCACATAAATAAACGTGGAGCCACATAAATAAATAACTGAGATTCACTGGACACAATAAAATATCATAAAAATTGGACAGAAGATCCGGACTCAAATAAATCATATTATGAATTTGAGACTGACAGGACAACATTAATTGTTCTTGAAGAATAAAAATAAAATCCCAGTACTCGAGTCGAAACATATACTCTCTCCGATTCATAATAAGTGTTGTTTTATAATAATGCACACTTATTAAGAAAGTTAATAAAATGTCTGATATACCCTTATTAATTACATGTTAAAGTGTCTTGAAAATATAATCTGTGTAATCTGTTTAATTAAGATGTGAGAGAAATTAAAGGTTAATTTTGGAAGTAAAATTATAAACATACATGCAAAGTCAAGAATGACACTTATTTTGAATAATTATAATGTATCTAAAACGACACTTATTATAAATCAGAGGGACTACTATTATCTTTACCTGAAATCTTCCTCAAAAACATTTTAAATAAGGTAGAGCTGAAATGAAATGTCAAAACCTAGCCAAAACCCACCCTTAATGAAGGCCCTAATCGTAATCTGTACCCTAAAGCCAAATAAAAACCACCGATGATGACTTACCCAGAACCCCAGAGCCAACCAACAGGTCTCTATCTCTTTCTAATGTCTCACGTGACTGTCTCTGTAGTCTCTACATTCCCAAAACAAACCCACTTCCCTCCCTTCCTCGGTAAGCCAACACAGCTTTTAACCTTGGCTACTTACCCACCATACAGTGAAAATTTGTTATGATTAAACAACTGGATGCTCCAATTAGAGTTCCTCTGTATCCACGCCCTCTCTTAAATTCTAACCTTCTGTGGTAACACCATCCCACGTTTTGGACTTTAATGAACATATTTAGGTGTATAATAGTAGTAAATGTAAGGAAAAAGACATTGAAATTGGTTGCTTGCCCTTAAACCCCTTTTAGCTTTCACAGTCTCCTATGCTGCCTTCTTTCTCACTTGCCCTTTTTTTAATCGTCGAAGCCTTTGCCTTCCCAATGACCTCTTTCTTTCTTTATTTTTTGTTTTCTGCTTTCTTTTTGATACTTTTCTTTTCATACAAATGGTTAAGTTTTCGTTATCGAGGGTTCTTGTGGAGCCAGATTCTGTGTCTCTGCCCACCTGAATCTCTGAAACTCTTGAGTCCCTGACCCAAATATTTGCAACTTGAACGTCTTCCATATTTTTGTGCTCATTTTGGAGTTTTGTGGAGTAAATAGTAACTGTGATTCGTAGAAGTATGTCACTTACAACTATTACTTTCTGGTCTGTAAAAGTCCAAGCCTTATGGCTACAATTCCAGTTTGAAGAAATTTCATGGCACTCTTACGATAAAATATTATAGCAGGAACCGATTAGCGATTAACGCTGAAGGAACCGATTAGCAACTAATGCATCCATTGGATTATGGTTTTGAAACTCGGACCGGACTGGACAGTTCGATCAGTTTAATCGGTGACCGGTCGGTTATTTGGTCCGGATGATTCCTAAAAATCAGTCCTCAATTGAACCAGTGGAAACCGGTAAAAACCGGTCAATTGACCGGTTGAACTGAGACTGGTCGAACAGGTTAGACCACTGGTTCAATAAAATTTTTTATTTTTTAATATTTTTTATATTATTTGGTATAATTTTCTATTTTTTAATATTACTAATATTATATATAATTAAATATAATTATTGCGTAATTATAACGTCACACCGATTCGACCGGTGGTCAAACTGGTCGAATCGGTGACCAATAAAGCTTTAAATTTGACGTGCGGTCTGAATTTTAAAACCTACCTAAACCGAATGAATTGCTTGTTCCAATTAATATTAACCATGTCATCTTGACAATTGGACTTGTGTTTTATTTAGCAAATGCCGGTCCTACATGTGTAACGTTGGAGATTAAAATTTTACAAATAGTCAAACTTCCAGATTGTATCTTTGCGACAGGGAATTGCACAATTGCCTGCGTGTCCATTAGGAAGAAATGCTGGAATTAAATTAGGACAACTTACTTGAGACTATATTAGGTTTCAAGTAGATGATTGGCTTAGCCACCATACCATACCAGGCACATGCACAGGCAGCCGCAGCAGCCACCCAACAAAACCCAGTTCGCATATTATGCCATGACCACCTTACAATATAATCTGTAGCGTTGCAGCCCCTGAAATTTGAAAGCTTTGTATGATCATTTCACTTTATCTTACCAAGTCCACTATCACCAACACAGCCACCAGAACCTCCACTCCGACTATATTTGAAACAGACAGGAGATATCCTTATGGGTAACGTTTAATCACCGTCAAAGTTTGGGTCCTGGACCTCATTTTACAGATTCTTGGAAGATTTAATGGTGGCAATCTTTTCGTATTCTTCACATGCATGGTCTCAACACTTTTAGTGTAAAACTCAAGCATCCTTGTCTCTCTACAATCCTCTCTCACATGCATGTTGTCTCCTAGAGTGGACTTTCAGTTTCACCCTTACCATCACAATCACCATCTTCCACCGTTTCCAAAGCCACCTAAAGGGCTCCGTTGAATTAAACCAAGGTTTTGTTGGTGACAACCAAAAATGGAGAAACCAATCTTCACTCTCTTGCTTTGTTCAATCTTGGTAACGTTAACCATGACAAGAACATCTTTTGTGGCTTCTTTATCTCCTGATGGACAGGCTCTTCTTTCTCTTCTCTCAGCAGCAGACCCATCAGCTAAGTCATCCTCTTCAATCCTCTCGTCTTGGGATCCTTCAAGCTCAACTCCTTGTTCATGGCAAGGCGTTACGTGTTCTCCACAAAGTAGAGTTATTTCTCTTTCCCTTCCAAACACATTCCTCAATTTATCTTCATTACCTTCACAACTTTCTTCTCTTTCGTATTTACAACTTCTCAATCTCTCCTGTGCTAACATCTCTGGCACAATCCCGCCTTCCTTTGGCCAACTTATCCATCTTAGGCTTTTAGACCTCTCCTCGAACTCTCTTTCAGGTCCTATTCCACGAGAACTCGGTGGCCTTTCCTCACTTCAGTTTCTCTACTTGGACACAAATAAATTTTCTGGCAGAATACCTCCACAACTTGCGAATCTTACTTCTTTACAAGTTCTATGCCTGCAAGACAATCTTGTGAATGGTTCAATACCATCTCAGTTGGGTTCTTTGGTCTCCCTCCAACAACTACGAGTTGGTGGCAATCCTTATCTGACTGGAGAAATACCACCTCAGTTAGGTCTACTAACCAATCTCATCACATTTGGTGCAGCAGCGTCAGGGCTTTCCGGTGTTATACCACCAACATTTGGGAACCTAATCAATCTCCAAACTATAGCTCTTTATGATACTGAGGTTTTTGGTTCTATACCACCTGAGCTAGGATTTTGTTCGGAGTTGAGGAACTTGTACTTGCACATGAATAAGCTTACAGGTTCAATCCCTTCTCAACTGGGTAAGCTGCAAAAGCTTACCAGTTTGCTTCTGTGGGGTAATTCTCTCGCAGGGCCTATTCCAGTTGAGCTATCAAACTGTTCATCACTGGTTGTTCTTGATGTTTCAGCTAATGACATTTCTGGGGAAATACCGGGTGATTTAGGAAAGTTGACTGTTCTTGAGCAGCTTCACTTGTCCGATAATTCGCTAACAGGCTTGATTCCTTTGCAGTTGAGTAACTGTACAAGTCTAACAACACTTCAGCTTGATAAGAACCAATTATCAGGCTCAATTCCGACCCAGGTTGGAACGCTGAAGTATTTGCAGAGTTTTTTCTTGTGGGGTAATTCAGTGTCTGGTACCATACCAGCCTCTTTTGGTAACTGCACGGAATTATATGCTCTTGATCTTTCGAGAAACAAGCTCACTGGGTCAATCCCTGAAGAGATTTTCAGCTTGAAGAAGCTGAGCAAGCTTCTGCTTCTAGGTAATTCATTATCAGGAGGATTGCCGAGAGGTGTCGCAAATTGCCAGTCTTTAGTTAGATTAAGGCTTGGAGAAAACCAACTATCTGGTCAGATTCCTAAGGAGATAGGCCATTTACAGAATTTGGTCTTTCTTGACTTGTATATGAATCGTTTCTCTGGCGGCCTTCCATTTCAGATTTCCAACATCACCGTTCTCGAGCTGTTGGATGTCCACAATAACTATATTACTGGAGAGATACCAACTCAGCTGGGGGAGCTTGTAAATCTGGAGCAACTTGATCTTAGCAGGAACAGCTTCACAGGTGAAATTCCACAAAGTTTTGGAAACTTTAGTTACCTGAACAAGCTCATTCTTAACAACAATTTGCTGAGAGGGTCAATACCACGATCCATCCAAAACTTGCAGAAGCTAACATTGCTTGATTTGAGCTCCAACGGCCTTTCTGGTCCGATTCCACCTGAAATTGGTTACGCTACAAGTTTGACAATTAGTTTAGACTTGAGCTCAAATGCATTTAGTGGTGAGCTCCCTGACACAATATCTGGTCTTACACAGTTACAATTGCTCGATCTTTCCCACAATATGCTCTGTGGAAAGATTAAGGTTCTTGGGTCCCTTACCAGCTTGACTTCTCTTAACATCTCCTTCAACAACTTCTCAGGTCCTATTCCCATAACACCATTCTTTAGAACTCTCTCTTCAAATATGTACTTCCAAAATCCAGACCTTTGCGAGTCCCTGGATGGCTCGACTTGTTCATCGAGACTCTTTCGAAGAGATGGACTTAAATCTACGAAAACTGTTGCCTTGATTTCGGTAATACTGGCTTTAGTGACAATCCTACTTCTTGCTTCTTGGATTTTAGTGACTCGGAAGCATAGGTACATGGTTGAGAAGACTTTGGGAGCGTCAGCGTCACCATCTTGTGCTGAAGATTTCTCTTATCCATGGACCTTTATCCCATTTCAAAAGCTCAATTTCACCATTGACAACATCCTGGATTGCTTAAAAGACGAAAATGTGATAGGCAAAGGCTGTTCAGGAGTGGTGTACAAGGCCGAAATGCCTAACGGTGAGTTGATTGCAGTAAAAAAGCTTTGGAAAACTAAACAGGATGAAGAACCGGCAGTGGATTCCTTTGCAGCAGAAATTCAAATTCTGGGACATATTCGACATAGGAATATCGTGAAGCTGTTAGGCTACTGTTCTAACAAGAGTGTCAAACTTCTTCTCTACAATTATATTTCAAATGGTAATCTGCAACAGCTGTTGCAAGGGAATAGGAACTTGGATTGGGAAACAAGGTACAGAATTGCTGTTGGGTCGGCCCAGGGCCTGGCTTATCTTCACCATGATTGTGTTCCAGCAATCCTTCACAGAGATGTCAAGTGCAACAACATACTTCTGGATTCCAAATTTGAGGCATACCTGGCAGATTTTGGCCTCGCGAAATTGATGAACACTCCAAATTATCATCATGCAATGTCTCGAGTAGCTGGATCGTATGGTTATATTGCCCCAGGCAAGTAATTTTTAAGCTTTCTAATTCCTTTAGCTCACTTGTTTATCTTTTACTTGGTTTGAATGGATTAGCTGGTGATGACATGCAACAATGCATATGCTACCAGCAATGTCATGTCACAAGGATCTTGCATTTAGTACAATGTTCTGTAAGGCAGGAGTTCAAAATTCTACAAGTTGGAATATAAATAATCAACGTTATAATCGAATTGTCGATCCTAATAACTCTTTGTAATACTTGCAGAATATGGATACACCATGAACATAACAGAGAAAAGTGATGTTTACAGTTATGGAGTGGTTTTGCTGGAGATTCTTAGCGGTCGCAGTGCAGTTGAGCCCCAAGTTGGAGATGGGCTACACATAGTGGAGTGGGTGAAGAAAAAGATGGGAAGTTTCGAACCAGCTGTATCGATACTGGATACAAAGCTTCAAGGTTTACCAGACCAAATGGTACAAGAAATGCTACAGACACTAGGAATTGCAATGTTCTGTGTGAATTCATCCCCAGCAGAAAGGCCAACCATGAAAGAAGTAGTAGCATTGCTAATGGAGGTGAAAAGCCCAGCAGAAGAATGGGGAAAGACTTCTCAGCCTCTAATAAAACAGTCATCCAATCAAAGTTGAAATAAAAGAGTTTCTGCTTTAGATTTTCTTTTGCATCCAACAATCATCAGTGCTTGAGAATTAGGGAGAACTCTCTTAAGAGGTAGTCTTAATGCTTGATTATTAGAAGGTCTTCGTTCTCTTGTACAGTTGTAGAAACAGCAATGATGTTGAATTGCATCATGTTATCTACTCTTAGTAGCCTTTTCATTTTCCGATGATCTTACTGGAATCTATGCGCCAAATCCAAGTAAAGCAAACTTGTAGCTCCACAAAATTTCAACTCTTCACCTGATATTACTATTAGCGGTAGAATAGCAGGAAAGGAAAGGAAATGAAATAGTCTAATGGATTGAGGCTTTAGATCTGCTGAATTGCAGTATTACGTTATTTGACTATGAATAGGAAAGCATTAAATATGAAGAGGGGATGGAAGTTTAGAATCAAGCTGTGGATAGGATCTTCAACTCGTCGGTTGGGTTGGTTCAAGTGAGTGTAATAGAATAGAAGCATTAAATCCAAGTGATCATCTCCACATGCCTCAACAAGCAATGGATTTGTCTCATTATTCCTCCCATGGTAGCTACAATACAAATGCTGGTCAAAAAGCTAGTAATCTGACACTCGTTTCACCAACATCCCATTCCCACCACACGCAATATGCTTCTCTTTTTCTATATATAAAAGAAAAAAAATTGGTATCATGGTGGGACATTAAGCTGTTATTTGTACCGTTTTGGACAAAAAGGGATGTGAACCCAGCGAGCAGATTCATAGACAAAAGCCATACAGCCCATGCCCACCACAACAGGTTTTGGCTCTTTGTGTGTTCGAGTCAAATATGGTGTTGGCAACTTTTATCAACTCTCCACGAGTTCATCTGGTTTATCTCAACTACGGCCTTGCTCATGCCCGTCCAAAACTAAATGCAAAAGCATCAGCTAAGTCCATTCAAACACCAGATGTAACACCCACAGAGAGCAACCAAATTCTTGTCTATGCATTTAAGGTATATAATTCTATTCAATGCTATACATATACACATTATGAAATTTAACATTATCAATAAAAAGTAGCATTATATTTTTACATTAACATGATAATCCAAAAAGAAAACATACAATTTCCTTTACTACATATACAACCATTCTTTAATCGAAAGACACATCCAAAGGTACATTTACTCCTAGTTATTGGCCTTGGTCTCTACAAATGTTACATGTACCTCACTTCTATAACCTGGACCTATACGGATTAATACTCGTAGTAAGCTTCAAAGCTTAGTGAGCAAAATACTTACTTTGGATGACCACTCACAATAGTCATCCACCAAGCATATACATTCATGAACATCACACAAATATAAATAATGATGGCATACTTAATCAAATAAATAATGCAAACATGCTTCAATATTTTTTCATATACCATAAATTCACCTTTAAATCATAAACATTGATATTCAACACTCAATTATACAAATTATCAATACAAATGCAAATACTCATTCATATACCGATTATTTATGTTGTTATAATGTATTTCTTATTTATATCTCTTTACTTTACTTTCTATATTAGGCTTGCACATTTTCTATGGGAGTGGATAATGGATGTTGTGGATACCTGAAGATATCGAACTGTGGATACCTGAAGGTATCAAATTGTGGATACCCGAAAGTATCGAACTGTGGACACCGATGGTATCAAACTATAGCAATTGCATTGTAACTCTATAGGCATGCCTATCTATTCACCACCAAGACAATAGAGCATGAACTATAACATTTTCTTTTAATTATTTACCAATTTCATGATTAATATTCTCAAACATGCTCAATGACTTATACAATGATTGGATATGCCTAATTCATATACCTTTTCTGAACATGTAATATGTACATACCCATATCCACTCCAACACACTCCTAGACACTTTACAGTCTTGGACACAACAATGTCTTCAAACCGTGTGCATCTGCGATTTTAGAAACTCTTTAGCTATACCCCTTTTTCTCTCACCTCATTCTACTTTTTCACTCTCCTCTCCCTCATATGACTTTCATATATGACCTAACCTTGGATTTTCACACAACTTATATACATTCTTATTATTTTATTGCATTTTCATTATATTTTCTTCAATTTTTTGGTGAATTTTGCAATTAAGGCTTGGAACTTCTCCTAATTGCTATTACAAGTAGTTTTTTTTGTGGCACTCCCTCCTTCCTGTTTTACAATTTCAAGATGAATTTTATACTATCCATTATGGATTATTGGATTTAAATGTTAAATTGCATTGTAATTTGGTAAAATTCAATTTGGGATGTTTTGTTCATGCTCTTTATATTATGTGAATAGCTTTGTGCTTTATTAGTTTATGAATAAATTGTTTTCTTTCAATTAGTTAGTTGTTTATTTAATTTTATAATCATTTCGTGTTTTTCCATAGTTTAGTTCTTAATTGTTCATTTAGTATTCATATAGATGCATTTTCTTTTTAACTCTAGGAATTGTAATTATCAATTATGCATTTAACATCATTTTATTTTGTTATTGCATGTTTTATTATTATTTTATTTTATTCCTAATTGCAATCATCATCACCCACATTTTATCTTTATATAGTAATTGCATCTATATAAAGATATATGGGGCAGATCTCAGGAGTGAAGTGTACTATTCAAAACAGAAAATGGCAGTTGACAAAGTGGGTGGCATAATTCGACGCGAAAGACAAATGGATGGAGAAGGAAGAAGGTGTTGGTCAGAATGGCAAGAATTCTCAGAGTTATGATACCACCTCTACCAACTAGAGTCGTCATATCATCCTTAACTCCACAACAACCAAATGCTTATGCTACTACAAAGGCACCACCATAGGATACCCAAGCAATGGACATTCCTAGCACACTTATGGATTGAAAAATATAAAGGTGGACTAGGATGCTCTATGGGGTGATTTTTAATGTCATTTTCATTTTTATTTTTTGTGTATTATTATTTTTTATTATTTTATTTTGTCTAATTGTTAGCAAGGGCTTAGCTATGCTAAATTGTTATTTTACATTGTTATTACCTTTTATAATATTTTTCTTTTTTACTTCAATTTTCTTTTTATCCCCTTTAATTTTTCTTTTTCAAGGATAACTTGTACTAAATTTGGGATGAAAACTGTAACAAGTTCATAATTGTATAAATTATTTTTTTAGGAAAATACCATATTAATATTCCTTTCTCACTTTGTTTTTCTTTCATCTTATATTTTTATGCTTTTATCTCATACATTAGGAAAATTGTACATCTTTAAGTGTGGAGAAGGGCTATATTGAATTCTAAATAAATTTTATAGAAAAGTTTCAATTTTTGATCAATAATCAAGCTTATTGTAATCTTTATTATTCATTCTTGTTAATTGGCATCCTTCTTTAGTTAAAATCTATCTGAAATGTTGTAGATTATTATTGATTTTTTAGTTGAGTTAGTATGCCAAAAGGATGAAAGTTCATATTTTTAGTATTCATTATATTATGCCCTGTTATTCTCTGTTATGTGTTTTATCATAAATATTTGGATGATTCTGAAACTTGCTTTTGTTATTCATTTTAAGACCACAATGTCATACTAGAGGCATTAAAATGATAAAGAAAATTAAATTTAGTCAGTTGGTTCGACCTAATTTTCTTTGATTATTATTTACCTTATTTAATTCTTTAAAAGTAACCAATTTTGAGATTTAGCCTTTTCTTTAATTGATAGTAACCACATTACAAGCCAATCACCTTGTTTTTCTTGAAAACTTCTTATCTATTTTTGAACCCTGAAGGATTTGCATTACTTAAATGTTAAAGCTTGTATTATAGAATTTTAAATGTAAGTTTAGGTGTGCTTACAATTATTGATGCATACTGAGTGTTAAATTGTTTCTTCTCAAATGCATTGTCGTCAAATCCTTATATGCTCTTCAAAGTGGGTCAAAGATCAAGTTTGAAAAAGAAAAGAAAAGAAAGCTTGGAGAGAGAAGAATTATTGTTATGCCAGATGAATTTTTTGCTTGAAAAACCTATGCTATAAAGAGCTAGTTTTTGTACAGTTTTGGTTTATATAAATTTCCTTCACAGCATTACCTTTTTAATATTCTTTTCCATGCCTTTACGTAAGCCCTATTACACCTTTTATAGAATAATTTTTCCTTTTTTCCTTTAATGTACTTATTAGTGGTGGAGATGTGATTTTTTTGTGGTAAGCTTACAGTTAAGATTCCTTCTATTTATTGATTTTAGAGTTTTATTATATTTTCCACCTTAAACACTTTGAACGAATTGAGTGAATCCTTTGTGAGGGTGTGAAATTTAGTGCTTTTAATTTCAGAAAGATTATCAATTTGATTGCTATTGATATTGGTTTATGGAAGTTTGTTCTAGAATTACTAGAGCCTAATTATATGTTGATTAGATTCATAAGATATGATAATTTAGGGTGTGGATGTATAGGTTGAAATTGAAAAGGGATGGATATTTTTAAGTTTAATAATTTGAATTATAATTTTCTTGAGGACAAGAAAAATGCTTAAGTGCTGGGAAGTTTGACAAATGCTTAGTAGACTATATTTTTATCCCATATTTAGTGCATCTTGTTTGTTTATTTGAGATTTTTTATTTTTTTAGTACCTAATCTATTTCTAGTATGTTTTTATGTCTTAATTGCCTTCATGAATTGGAAGGAGAATAATTTGGGTGGAATCTAGGCTAAAAAGTGAAGAATTGAAGTTGTTTTGGAAGGATACACTTAGGCTAGTGGAAGACATGCTTGTCTTGGACTTGGACACGACCATATGGGAGATTATGAAAGTAACTATAATTGTGTACAAGTGAAATGACATTGTTTTACCTATATTTAGGTCAAACATGCTTATGTGGTACTAGACACGATCATATCTATAAGCCATGTAAATTGCTAGAGTCATGTTTCGACATGATCGTAGAAGAATTTAAGTGATATTAAGGGACACAATCACTGTACACAATTGTGTGGATGACCATGTCTAGTGAAAAATCCCTAATTTCAAAGTATAAAAGGAAAATAAAGAGGAAGGTTAAAAATTTCCAAGTTTTAAACACAATTTTGAACCATAGATGGACTCAAATATCCGAATAGAGATCATAGTCCCATCAAAATAGTAGACTTTATTATAAAAAAGGGAATATATAATGAATTCTCTTGTTTTTAATTTTTCTTCTGAATCCTTGGATATATTTTCAATTTTTATGAACTAAATTTGTGTAATGCCTAGGAGGTAAGAACCTTAGGATGAACATATTGATTTGATTCTTTATTTAATTAATTTGATCTTGATTCATTGGATTTAATTATGTGTTTTGATTATTTCATGAATTGATATTTCAAGGATATTATTTCATTTATGATTTAATGCATTTGAGATTGATAAATCCTTTGTATAAATAGATCTAGAATAATTGAAAGGAGTTGCATACAAATCTAATGATAGGTCAAATCAAATCTTCAAGATTAGGGTAAAACCTAATAGTTAAATTCACATCTCGATTAAAGCAATCTTTAGGGTTTTAATAAGAAAGAGATTTCAGTTAATCAACCTAAGATTGTGTATTTGACAGTTTTTAGAAAGATAATAACATAAGATAGGAATTTCCATGAGCCAATGATCTTTAATTAAATTGTATAATAAAAGGGTGAATTCATTACTTAGGTATTGTTTCTTTGATTTGGTTAATCTTTGAGTGATTTACACTATTAGTTATTATTTATGTTGAAATTTAGTTTATTATTCTCATTTAAATTAAACCATCACCTTATTTTTCCAGTTATATAATAGAAAAGAGGTCATTACTAGTACTTGTAGTCCATGTGTGATTGTCACTCAATATTGACTAACACTATACTATATTTCGATAGGTGCACTTGCCTTTGTAGATATATAGGGTAGGGATCTTGCATATCAATAATCCCTATAAGAGTTACAATTAAGACACTCATGATTAAAAAGATATGGAGAATCCACATCAACAAACAAGCCTTAAAGGTTAAGTGGATTCTTGCATACCACTTGGTCAATGCTAATTTTTGGTCTATACAATCTAAGTATAACTCCTCTTGGACTATGGTTATTCTTAAGTTAAGGAAGAAATTTAGAATGGAGTTTAAAAGTAAGATAGCAAATGGAGACTTATAATGTTAAGGTATGATAATTGGAAAAAGTTTTATCCCTCTAAGTAGGGTAACAAAGCTTAATTCCATTATAAATGATATGTTGGGCCCCGATTCGCAATAAGCATAATTAATTATTTGACGCATGTGTAAATTATTTTGAGGTTTAATTTGATGATTTTAATTTGATTGAAATAAATTGAGG
>JAOQMR010000061.1:0-17254 GCA_027563865.1 Erythroxylum pelleterianum
CAAGAAAAAGGAAAAACCCTAACCAAACTTTAAGGAAAATTTCGAAACCCTAGTTCATGAAATCTGAAATTTTAAACTTTCCTAATCCCTTCCTTTTTCTTCTTCAATCAACTTCCCAAACATCATACTAAAGCAAGAGAGGCAAGAACAATAACAAGAAACCAAGAGAATTTCGAAATCCCACCTTGAAAAACAACCCACGAAATCCCCTCTCTTGGCTCCAATGGAAGATAAACCCTCTCCTTTTCTTGCCTTTCACGAAAATCTTTAGAAAAACCAAGTTTCTTCTCTCTTCTTCTTCTCCTTTGCATAGCCGAATGCCCTCCTTCCTCTCCCTCCTTTGTGTTTTCGTAACCCTATTCTTTTGAAAGACTAAAGATGAGTCTTTCAACTTTATAAAACCCAAGCTAAACGACTACACTTCATAACTCTCTCCTTTCTCATTTTTTTTTAACATTTTCGTCCCCCCATCTTACTAAAACGACACCCCCCTTATTTATCTTCTTTTGTTAAGTTTCTAAGCTTTCCTTTACTTATTTAGGTCAAATTCATGGGCTTCCAAGCCCAAAGCCCCTCTTTCCCTCCTAAACCTTTCAAAAATTTCATCTTCCCTTCTTCTAACTTAAACTTTTGTGGGCTCCCACTTAAAAGCCCACCTATTTACTTCCCCCTTCATTTAAAAACCATTCCAAAGGCTAAAAGCCCATTTAATGAACCTAAAGCCTTATAACCATTTTAAACACTTCCTAATTTATCCTAATACTATTTTATGGCCTAATTTAACATTTTCTTATTCTTTTAAACTCTAACACCAACATTAAAATTCTAATTTAACTAAATTCCTGAAATTATAATTCTTACTTAAGCATTAAAATTACCAAATTATCCTTATTAATCTAAACCTCAAAATAAATAAATAAAATCATGCTGAACGTGAATCGGGGCCTAACAATTGTAGCTTCTATTAGCTTACCTTAGATGTTGTCTAGAGATTTCAACTCCATTTTGAAGATAAAAGAAGTTGAAGGCTTGAGATTAGTGTGTAACCTATATACTACACCTAGTAAATGGTTGGATGAAGCTCAGTTTACTGACATTCCCTCGAAGGTTGTTTCTTTACATGGAACAACAAGCAAACAGGTTAGCTACTAATTAGAAAGAAGTTTGATATAAGTGTTGCAGATTTAAACTAGATGTCTACTTTCCTAAATTGCTTCTCCATGTACTCAAGAAATTGTTTATCAGACGATAACATATTAACATTGATAGAATCTACAAACTTTAAATTTCCATTTAAGTGTAACAATTTCCCTTTAGATTTAGCTGGTATGGAAGTAGGAATCTGGAATGCTATGAAATCTAACATTAAAGGAGCCAAGTAGTGTATATTCACAAGGAAGTTACATAAGATTAGACAAGAAATGAAAATGTTGTACAAAACCAACATTGGCAATACCCATCACCTTGTCAATACTGCTAAAAGGGACTTTGAGGATTGTTAGGATCACTAGCAGTAGGATTTTCTTTAATATAATCACTAACAATAACTTTTATAATCGAGGCATCAGTATTTTCACCACTGGAATTACCATCATCACCTTGCATTGACACATTATCCTTATTCTTTTGAATTCCTATAATATCATGATACTCTCCAGTATTGAATGTTCTCCCAATAGGTTTCTAGATTCTATTTGTGTTGGTTTGTAGCTTCCAAGCATAGGATACTCTGACAAAATTTTCATATGGTTCCAAGCTTGCATCTACTCAAATGATGGGTATGCTCTTAAGTAAGCCAGACAGGGAGGATATTAATGGATAGATTCTTGCAAACAGGATTCTTTTAACCTCGACTATAGCTTAGTCCATGCATATTGGTCCTTCAATAAAGCTTGCAATGTGGCTTAATGTAGAAGTGGATCAATATTGTAGTGGAACTCTATGAATACATATCCATAATGGAATGTACTCTTGCTTAATATCTTCCATTCTCAAACTAGGTCTCCAAATTTACAAAAATATAGTTTTGTTATGCATATACCAAAGACTTGCTTGGAGAACTTTCTTTGCATCATCTTGGATGGAAAATTTAAATAGGAATACATCATTTACATTAATGAGTATGTCTTGCAGCCCTATAGATCTCCAGTTGTTCATTTCCCATTTATGATAGGGAAAACAACCCTTTTGTCAAAGAAAAAGCCTAGCAATGTAGTGTTCCACTTACTAACTCCTATTCGAAGAACATCCAGGGGAGGTGACCCAATTCTTGTTTCAGATGAATTAAAAGGGAGAAAATAGCTCAACTTTAGCTCAGGGAAAAAGTCTCCAGTAACTTGGACCCAGAATCTTTTAGAGGTTATAGGGAAT
Source organism: Erythroxylum pelleterianum (assembly GCA_027563865.1). Classification (NCBI taxonomy): domain Eukaryota; kingdom Viridiplantae; phylum Streptophyta; class Magnoliopsida; order Malpighiales; family Erythroxylaceae; genus Erythroxylum; species Erythroxylum pelleterianum. Next base: position 2,371 of record JAOQMR010000061.1, read on the forward strand.
TGAGGATTGAGTGAGGATTTAACTAGGGAAGATGATGTTATTGGTGTTGGAGAATTTGAAACTAAAGGCAGGAAGTTGCTATTGTCCATAGAGGGAAGGTAAAGACTGCTGGATAAAGTTGAGTCAAAGAGTTATAGGGTAATAAGAAGAGGCTAATGTTAAGGATGGGTGAAAGGAAATGAATTAAAGTGTTTGTGATGCTAAGGAAGAAGCAAGTATGAGAATAAGTCTGGACAAAGGAGTGTAGAAAAGGTGAGGTAGGAGAAGAAATTTAGCAAGAATGGGAGACAAAGGAAAGATATGTAGAAGATGGAAATAACAGAAGAACTAGGGTGTGTGAAGTTTCAAAGAGATCTAAAGAGCAAAATGAAGATGAAGAAGTTGAATAGTAGTTTATACATAATGAAAAGTACCATAATAAACAATATTTCATCCATTTTTTAATCAAAATGAAGCCTAAAAATATTAGCTTTTATATTACATTTATATATGCATCTAATCATAATTTCTAAAAATAAGCCTTTGGAAAAAAAATTGAGGGACTTTAACTCTATTATCCCCATCCCCCACATAATTGTGGGCAACTTTAACATCAATTTATTCCTGTTAAAATTAAAAGCAATGCTTACTTAAAGATTTATATAAAGGATCTCAAGAATTGTAATGCTAATATCTAAGTCACAGACCCAAATATAGAGGGGAACTTCTTCACTTGCTTAAATAAGAAAAATGGTAGATCGAAGTTGAGAAAAAAAGATGGATAGAGCCTTGATAAATGCTTAGTGGTTAATGGAATTCCCAAAAATTAAGGCCTCATTCCTAAATCGACACCTCTAAAATAAAACTCCTATGTTTAGAATTTAAGCATTGTAAAGTGGTATCATTTTCTATTATGCATTAATAAATTCCAAGCTAATTTAGAGGTCTTTAAAGGAGTAATCTTCAAGGATCTTAATATGGAGTTATTAACACTAAAGAAAAGATTTCAAATATATTATCCTTAAATCCAATTGATCCCCTACTACAAGATCAACAAAGATGCTTTAAAATTGCCTAAGTTATGGATTCTAATTACTCCTTACTTTAGCAGAGATTTTGAATGCTATGTCTCAAAGACATGGATAGAAACTCCAACTTCTTCTTCAAGTCAATCTTGGCTTGAAAGAATATGGGTATCATTTTTTCTCTAATAATAGCTAATGGCATAAAAATTGAGGCTAAATCTAAATTGAAAAAAGAAGCTTTCAGGTACTGTATATAGATCCAGTAATGTTACCAACTCTTTAGTGATTTTTCTTAAAGACATCATCCTAGAACATATATACTCACAAGAAATATTATTTAATTTTCATCCCCATAAAGCTCTAGGTCTAGATGGGCTTAACGCATTTTTTTCAAAAAAACTTGGCCTTGGATCAAAGACTTAGTAGTAGATGTGGTGTTGGAGTATTTCAAACATGGTAAAATATTGAAAGAGCTCAACAAAACCTTGGTTTGCCTAATTTTTAAAGTAAAATCATAAAACCTTAAAGGAATTCTAACCTATTTCTTATAACAAAACTATTTACAATATCATTTCCAAACTCATTTCGGATGGGCTCAAACTTGGCTTAGCTCATTATATTAATACCATTTAAAGGGCCTTCTTAAAGGGGAGACAAATAAAGATAATATTTTTCTTGCTTAGGAGCTCTTTAAAAATTATAATAGAAAATAATCAAGGAAAGATTATGATATTAAAATTGATTTTAATAAAGCTTTTAATACCATTGATTGAGGTTTTAGCTTAAATACTTCCAAAGTTTTTAGTATCCTTGATATGTTTGTGAACTGGATTGAATAATGCTTATATATTATTTGCTATTGCATCAGTATTGATGGTGAGCCAACCAACTTGATAAAGAGTATTAGGGTTTTAAGACAAGGGGACCTTTTTCTCCTTATCTCTTTATTATGGGAATGAAGATTCTATCTAGACTCATCAAGCAAATTATTTTCCAAGACAACAAATCTAAATATCACTCTAAATGTAAAAGATCAGGAATTGTTCGCCTCACTTTTAAAGACGACCTTATCTTGTTCTTTAAAAGTAAAACCTATTTAGTCAAGATCCTTATACTACCTTGAATTCATTCAAAGTAATCTCAAGTATCTCTACAAATAGGGAAAAAAGTTTTTTTAATTGTCTAATTGGGTGTATTAGAAATATCAAACTTGATTAGCTCCATTATTGGCTTGAAATTAAGTAAGCCTCCATTCACTTATCTAAGAAACCCAATATCCTCTAAAAGGTCAACCTATGCTAAGTTTTAGCCACTGATAAAAAAAAGGTTTAAAAAAGGACTCCTAAATAGAGCATTAGGAAATTATCCTTCATTGGTAGAATTTAATTAATAAACTCAGTGATTAACAACTTAAATATATATTAGCCTACCCATTTATTGATATGTAATAATGTTTTTAAACCATTGGAAAAATATTTGAGACAACTCTTATAGGTTAGAGAGTTCTAAACATGCTCTAGAAATTGTAAAATGGTCTAAGCTATGCCTACCTAAGCAGAAAAGGAGGACTTGGAGTTATTCTAATAAAAATCACCAACAAAACTCTCCTTATTAATAGGATTTAGAGGCTAGATAACTTTATGGGTCAAATGAATTCAGGTATGTCACTTAAAGAAGGAAAGCTTTTAGAGTATCAAACTAAAACATAACAACTCATGGACCTTAGTAAACATCCTAAAGCTAAGGGAAAGTGTAAGGTTCAAATTCCTCGCCAAAATAAGTAATGAGGAATCATCATTTTTCTAACATGACAAATGGTTAATAATGGGAATCCTGAGTATAATCTCTAAGCTATCTCCTTTAAAGAATTTAATACCAAATAATGCATTAATGGGATAGGTTTTGAGGAATTCTTAGTCATACTTGAATCAGGTGCATAGATCTTGTCTTATCAAGTAGATTTTTAGCTATAACCTCAACCTAAATCAAAAGGATGCAACAATTTGAAAAAAAAAACACTCCTTTGGTATATTCTCCAACTATCTTATAGAAATCTTCTCAATAACTTAGCCCAAAAGCCTAATTGTTGTCATCTAGTGTTGTTTAAGCAAGCTAATTATATGGCTTCCTTTTTCTCATTGGTTAGCCTTCGATAATAAACTAGGAACCTTTGATAGATTGAAGAACTTACTCCATATCTCTAAAACTTGTGTTTTATGAAATGTGGAAAATGAAAAAAATATCACCTTTTTTCTTTCAAATACAAATAATCCCATTCAATTTTGAAATAAGTTTAGGAATTATGTGATAGGAGTGCATCACAAAACAACATAGCAAATATAGATAACTAGTTCTTTAAAAGACTTAGTATAAAGAGGAGGAGCTCATAATATAGAAAATAACATCTAGAAAATGTATTCCCTATACATTAAAAGGAATAAAAGAATCTTCAAAAGGACTGCTCTTTAGGAAAATACCCTCATGTAAAACCTATTTCATAGCACTAGGCCACAATGAATTACACATGGATTATATAAAAATTGTAGTTAAACCCTGGTCACCAGGTGGTCACTGCTATTGTAAGATTGATAATAATCCACTAGCAACTAGACTGTAACGAAGAATATCTCCAAATGCTACTCACATACTATTAACCATATGTAAATCAAGTGAAGTAAGTCTTGCTTGCTCAGAAGCTAAAGTTATCTTAATCATATGTGTTAGTTACTTGTCTTTTCTAAGCTTTGTATTTAACTTTATATTTTATCAATCAGATTCTTTAATTTTTTAAAAAAGATAAAAATTTTCTTATATATATATAAGTAATTGATAATAAAAATTTTCTTTTCTATATATATAAGTAATTGATATTTTATTGATAAATAAAAGGTACATATGTAATTGAGTTCCTAAATTTTTCAAAAAATAAATGAATTTTATTATCTCAAATAGAGCTTTTACAACATTATAATGACTCAATCATAACTGGTACTATTAAAACAAGATAAAATATAAAGATCCCATATGTTCCTCATTTTGGTACTAGCATTTAGATGATCATCATGAGCCAAGAGGACTTCTCTATTTCAGTTCATGATTTTATCAGTTAGGATTTGTTTATGAACCTCCTTTTTCTTATGCAACCTGAAGTTCCTTTGTCTGCTAGTTACATTGATGGAGCGTGTAAAAGCTATTTTTAGAATGATTCCATCCTATTGATTGATTAAATTGCTTAATAACCCAATCTAGTATATGTTCCCATTCTTTTTGAGTAGGATACTTGCATTAATTGTTGCATTTTAGTCTAAATGACTTGAGACTAGCTACATTGGAAGAAGAGATGGCTCCTTGATTCAGGTCATTCCTTATAAAATATATAGGTAGGGTCAATACTTCCAATTAATCCATTTATCCTTGCTCATGAGTCTATGTTTGATCACTAACCAATAGATCATATAAGTTTTAGAGGAAAGACTTTTGGTCCAAATTAGGTCAAACTAGGGTCCCTTGGTTAAGTATGCTATCAATATATGAAGACAAGAAGACTTATTGAATTTTTGAGGGCTATGTCCCTTCCAAATAATTGTATCTTCATCGTAAGATGGAGAGTACTGAGGTAGAAAGCTTGTAATAGTACTGGACCCGCTAAAGTTGCACCATTATCTACCATTTTGAATGATGGTACTGAACTTGGCTTTTAATAAAATCCTAGTGATTTAGCTTAATTCTCATGTATAAAGGACTTAATTTTTTATAGTTTCCAATCCAAAACTAAGACCTTTTCCCATTCTTCACTTGATATTTGAATCGGTGATTAATAAATTCCCTCATTATTAAAATATGAACCAGGACCCATAATTGTTCCCTACTAGTACTTAACTGCCAAAAACTTATGTATTTTAAATAGTATTCATTGATCCACTTGGACCAAATTGTTTCCATGTCATTGAAAAGTCTCCACACTCTCGTTGCCAAAAGGACTTTTTGTATAATCTATATAGGTACTAATCCTAACCCCCTTCTTATTTAGGTAAACATAATTCATCCTTTGTCAATTTTTCCCTTTTAGAATTGTCCACCTTGATTGGCTAAAAGCTTATCTCCATCTCCCATCAAAGTAGAATTCACATTCCAAGTCATCATGTTCTCCATCCAATTGAGTCCTAGTTTAGGGCAAGGGAAGGCCTCATCTATTTCAGGTGGTCCATAGATTCATTTCAAAAAATTTAATTCTAGACTTAAATGATTCCAAGTGAGGGATGTAATTAAAATACTTTGGCTTATAAATGGTGATAAGGACTCCAAGGGATTTGAGTCGAGGTTAATGAATTTGTAATCTAATGATTCTACTTAAAGCTTTTGTTTTTTGAATGTTAGACGATATATAGATGCTGCTCCTCATATAGATAATATTAAGTCCTGATATTTTAGAGAACTCCTTTACGATTCTCATAATGAGATTTAAAGTATATGTATCAACACCATAACATATCATTAAGTCATCTGTAATAGCCAAGTGGCTAATCTTTAGTCCTTTACATTTATGATGATAGAAAAATATGTCATTGTCATAAATGAGGCATTGGATTAACCTAGATAAGGCTTTAATTGCTATGGTAAATAGATAGGGGGAAAGTACACCCCCTATCTTATGCCCTTGGAATTTCTAAATATATTGGTTGATTCCTATTGATTAATGAGTTGAATAAGACTAAGGAAATGCATTCTTTTATTTAATACAAAAATTAATCTAGATAACCAAAAGCTTGTAGGCATTTAATGATAAAATCTTATTTGATGGTGTCAAAGCATTAAAGAAATAAATCTTTAGTGCACAACTCTTTCTATGCCTTCTTATTGTTTAATCTTTCATTTATTCCTAGACTAACATTATGTTGCCACTGATTAACCTCCTAACTATGAAAGATCCTTATGCTTGATTAATCAAATCCTTAAGTGGATTATTGAGTCTATCTACAATGATTTTGGAAATAACCTTGTATACAGTATTGCAATAAGATATTGAGTGAAAATCCATCATTGAACAAGGGTTTAAGCATTTTGAATTAGATAAAATTAGGTTCTATTCAATTATTTAAGCACCCTTATGGTGGAGAAGAATTCTCTGATAGTTTTTACCAAAAATCTTCCTATGGTGCTCTAAGTATCTTAGAAAAAGAGTGCACTATATCCATCAAGCCCTGATGATTTAGAAGGGTTCAATATAAACAAAGTTTCCTTGATTTCGTGCTGAGAGATAAGCTTAATTAGAAGGTCATTCATTTCCTAACAGACACTCTCTCTAATAGCCTAAGGAATATTCTTAGAGATTTCATACATATTATGTCACTTCTCATCAATTTCTTAAAGTAGTCTAGTGTAATATTCTCAATCTCATTTTGATCTATAGATTTGTTCCCATTTTCATCCTGCAACATTGATATTTTATTCTTGTTTCTATGGGCTAGAATAGAGTTGTGGAAGAACTTGGTGTTAGCATAACCTTCTTTGAGCCACCGAATTCTTTCCTTTTACCTCAAGATGGAGCTACGTATAGAAAGTGTTGAGTTATCCTCATTTAGTTTGACAGATTCAAGAGCTCTAAATGTTTGATTATGTATATGATTAGAGTAAATGACAGCTTTAACACCTACCATATGAATGAAATTTTCTAAAGAAAAATAATGTTTTCTCTATTATGAAATAAATGAGTACAATTCTCCAATTATGTTGAAATTCTTTCTAAAATCATCAATCATAACATAAGAGTGGAGGATGAATTTAAATTCCATAGGAAATGTGACCAAATGCAAATACCCTAAATTTTATTTATAATTGTCTTTTGTTAATTTGTGGATCCAATGCAAGATTTTCCTTATGTCTTATGAATTATGACTGACTTTTTCTGAGTAGTTAATATTGTAATAACCGTAAGTACATGATATAGTTGTAGCTAGTATCGGAAAGTACGGTTTGATTCTACGAGGAGAATGAGTACTAGTAGTTACTGTTATTCTATTATCTAATCTACGACTGGATTGTGGTTTTTGAATTTAAGAAAGTAAAATTAAGCAAAGAAAATAAATGTCCAACACAATTAAAGCTGAGAATTATGAAAGCACTTAGTTAATTTATGAAAACAATAATTAGTATCTAGGTTTCTAATCCCCCTAAACCCTCAACAAATTGATCTTTTATTATGCAATTATTTTGTTAATTTATTGGATCGTGGAGACTCCTATGTTATGCTAATAGCTGACCTTGAGTTCACTAACAACTAATCCTAAGGTTTCCTATTGAATTACTCAGGTTAAAGTTTATAGGATTGCTTTATCGTTTTATGAGTCCTTCTATTAGGTTTGACCATAAACCAGAAGATTTATGTCATCCTATCTCTAAGGTTGCAATAAACTCTTTCCAATTACCGTAGATTTATTAATTAATAGGGTTTATCAATCTTTACATATGAAATTGGATTGATATAATATTCCAGACTACTAGAACATAAATAAAACAAGTAATTAGATCATGACAAATCAGTGAATCAATTGTATTAATAAAAGAGTCAACATATGTTAAGGTATCAAAATAGGGTTCATCTAACCTAAATACTAATGAAATATTTAGTTACACATTGGCAAATATGAAATCAAACATACATAAATAGAAAGATAAATTGAAAACAACATAATCATAATTCTAAACCTCCTTGATTATCTTCTATCGAGTATTATTGAGATGTAGAAGTCTGATCTTGTATTCCAATGGATTTGTTAATAAAATCTTCACGTTTCCTGCTCCTCTTGCTTATAATCGCACTTAGAGTCACCTATAAGAAGTTCAGAACATCTCCTTTCGTCTTCCTCCCTCAATTACCTTCAAAAAGTGTCTTTTACATTGAATTATAAGGCTTTGGTAGATGTATGATGTTATGCATGATCGTGAATAACCAAATTATATGAATATCATGAAATTGCATAGCCTGAGAGACACACATTGGCAGTTGCATGGCTATGCGTCGAATCTTTATTTATGCCATTTTTCGTCTGAATTATTCTTCTTTAAGTCCATGAAGGTAATTATAATCTCTATACACACTTAGAGCGAATTAAGTACCAAATATACAAGAAAAGTATAAAATATCAAGTAAAATACATCAAATATGGGGTAAAAATATGCTCAATTATTCATTTATGAAATATTCCCACACTTAAGATTTTGCTTGTCCTCAAACAAACTATAATCAAAATTATAAATATATAACATCAATCTGTCATCAATCTTAATCACTCCATTCATACTATAAATCATCATATCATATTGAATCAGATTAATATACAATTAGGTTCAAGTTATCCTAAAATTAACTTCCTAAGTAATATTAATGGTAATCATATCAACAATTGTATTAAAATCAAAAGTATATATCTTTAGACACTCACAAAGATTTCACTCAATGCACTCAAGTGTTTATGGTGAAAAGTATCAAAACTCTCAATCAATGCATAGTAAAACTCTTACCATAAGCTTGCAGTAAAATTATATCTCCACCACTTATGTATAAACTAGAAACAAAAATCCAAAGGTCTTTACAAGGTTATAACAGTGCTGAGGTAAGGTATGATTGGGATAATAAAAAGGGTTAAATTGAAGGAAATTTACTAAACAATACATTCCATAACTTGTTTACAAATACAAATAGGTCCTTTCAATGCAACTTTATTGGTACCATAAACTTATTCACGATTTTGCTCCTCTTTTTTTGTTTTTTAAATCACAATATTATGTACCATAATAATAAACATACTGGACCTTTCAAAAATTTCAAGTCCCTATAAGTAAACAACTGGTTAAATAAATGAAAGTGGCTAAGGCTCAACTTGGTTATTCTTAAAGGTAAATTTAAGGGTGTGGTAATTTTCAAAGAAATAGGCTTAAACATATTGTTTAATATAAGTGCCTTCTTCATGTTAATGTTTCTAATTTAACAAATATGGTCTCAATATGCATAATAAAAACAAGTTCTAGAATAATCCTACTACACATTGAAAACAAACATGAAAAAAATAACAAGAGCTTAAAAATTTTAAAATTTTGTGCTCTTTTAGGATCAAAAGCTCACAAGAGGATGGGTATTATGTGTGTAAATAATATGCAATATCATTCAACTTGATCATCTTAATGGTTACTAAAAATATGACTTAGAAAACTAATTTTTTCTAACCATCATCCTTTTGCATACCAATTCATTCAATATTCAACAATGAAACATAGTATTGATGGATATATTTCTATCAATTCAAAATATCAGTTAATAAGATTCATAATCAAGATTATAATAAGCTTTAAAAAATCTTTAGAATTAATAAGATTTAAAAAATCACTAAAAATTCATTAAACTCATCCCCACACTTAAAGTTGTACATTGTCCCCATTGTACAAAGTACAAGTATAGGTAAAAGTGAGTTTTTTGGCACTTTCCTGATTGTGATGATTTCTTGATTTCAGATCCATCCAATAATGAACTACATCCTTGCAAAATATAGAAAAAAAAGGATAAAAAGAACAAAGAAATAGAGATAATATAAAATAACATGAAATAAAATCCTATACTAATAGACGAAAAAAAATCAAAATGAAATAAAACTGAAACTTATCCTAATTCATGGGTTCCCTCCCATATTGTGCTTGTTTAATATCATTAGCTCGGTGTACCTTTTTTGTTGAACTTCATCCTGAATCAATAATGAGTGGTTTGCTTTCATCTGTTTCTTTGAGTAAAGGTTTCATAGCCTTTAAGTAAGCCACATGTTATAAGATAATAATAAGGGCTTAATTGATTAAGTTAGTAAAACCAATTAATTGCAATAATTCCCATTTTAATGAAAAAATGTTAATAATATAAGGAATAAAAAAACTCCTTGTATCGTCGATTGGCTCAAATAGTTTGTCTTAGAGGAAATGGAAACCCTCCGTATAGAAGGTCACTACCAACACCTTATCAATAGTTTCCTTGGTTCCTCTACCAATTGATTGAGCCCAAGTTTATATTACTAATTGGCCTCATTTTCTTAACTATTTATGCACTTGTTGACTCCTAATTGATGATTTAGTGCTTAAAATTGGTTCCTTACATCGAGCTTTCATAATCTGCAAATTGCCAGTACATTGTCTTAATTTGATGTTAATTCCTCTATAATTTTCACGAGGACAATTGATACTGCAAGTGTTTTATTTTGTAGGAACAAAGGAGTCAACCATCAGAAAGTCAACAGGTCGTGAGACTCCTTCCCAGACATCAGGACAAACCTGAACTTCCATTCGTCGCGACGAGCGAATTTACAAATTAATTACCTCGTCGCGACGAATGACGCATTCAAGACATCGCGACGAATATAAATTCGTTAGTCGCGACGAATGACGGATACCCGGCCTAAAAATAGCAAGTTTTTCACTGTTCTGACCCGGCCCGAGCTCGAGCTCTATATATTATTGCCATTTTAGGTCAAAAAGAGAGTTGGACGCACCCGTAAGCATCGTCTTCTTCGTTTTTGATAGATTTTATTTGTGTTGTTTTGCAGTCGGTAGCACCAGACGACAACTTCACCTTCTTCTTCTCTTCGTTTGCGCCAGCGTTTGTCGCCACCTTCTTCGCCCGTTCGTTGTCTGAGCCATGAGCAGCGTCAGTTCACCAGCAGTGATGGAGTCCTCCGACGTGATGCGTGGCTAAGCTTCCGATCTCTTGAGAGTGTAGCAACGGTTTGAGTTCCGAGAGCTTCAAAGGGGTAATCAATCATAGTTTTAGATTTTTGTCATATTTTTGTAAAAACTCCGAGTTGGAGATTACGACGTATGATTGAATGAATCCGGTTATAGTTTAATCGGATGTTAGACAATGATTTATGATCTGGATTGATTTGTGTTGAATTTTTGTGCTGAAATATACGAGAGTTTCGTATATGTCGTTGGTGAATGCATCGGTTATTTTTATCTGCCTAGTTGTGTTTGGTATAGATAATCATGTTTAGCCAATTGACCAATTGCATGAATCATTTCATTTCATACACTAAGGTTTTTAACAAGATTTAATTAATCAAGTTGATTAATTGAATTTTTGGACTTAACGAGTTGTTAAGGTTGATCTTTTGAAACTTAGTGGATTCCAACCCCGAAAATTATTTTGAACAATGATAACCCAAGCCACATTTTCAAGAGAGCTTTAGAAATTTTTTTTAAATCTTAATTTTTATCAATTGCTTAATTTTCCAAAAATTCCAAAAATATTCATTTATACTTTGCTTAATTTAATTTTGATCAATCAAACAAAACCTCCATTTTAATTGCTTTAATTGCATCATTCGACTTAGGCTAGTTTTAGATCAATTTCTATACGGTTCCATCGAGAGAGACGACCCGAGGTTCAGCTTGCTGCAATCTTGGAAATAATTTATTTTGACCGGTTTCCAAGGTCGATTTTCCTAATCGAACGACAGAGCCGCGATCACCAATTCTTCCCTAACTACTTGTGTCCACTCTTCTTCTTCTTCATGGACAAAGGTTTCTGACTCATCTTCTTCAATTACCTTTTGCCACTCCTCTACTTTCCCTTTTTGGATAGAGGCTTCTTCAAGAAGCTCTTTTTGGAATGTCTCTTCATCCATGAAGCCAATCTTCATCTTTTCTTCACTTTGATGTGTTAATAGGTTCAAATAGTATTCTACGTTATAATTAAGATATTTAGGTGAAAACACTCTTTCTTTGAATTTGTGTAGGCTAGCTTTAAGTTCGATAAGGTATTCCATTATGTTATTTGTAACATTTCCTTTTCCTTTTTCTTCTTCTTCTTTTGGAAGCTTGTTTCCATTCCTAAGGCAATTTCCATTTCATGTTCTTTAGGATTTGTTTCAATAGTACCCGACAAACTCCCTTGCAGTACTTCAGATAGAATCTCCACTAGTTGGTCCATTCGATTCACTAATTTTGTATACGAGAATCTATTTCTTGATGCCTTATCATTGATTTTTAAATGAAATCGGTCATCATATCTTCTAAGGTTGGCTTGTTAACTGGAGATGCTTGGTACTGTAAATATCCAACTAGAGCGTCATCGTCCCATCCATAGGCGTAAGAGTTATTCCATTATGAATTCTAGTTATTCTCGTATAGTGCACCTTGAGGTTGGTTGTACATGCTCAGTTGCTTCCATATATATGCTGGTGTTCGACATTCATGATTATAGTGATAACTCCCACCAATGTGGCAACATGGCCTAGATATCAGTTGAGTTTTCGAAAACATGTGAGAACACCTCTCTCTCCTATAAGGAGATGATATGTATTGCAAAGGCACATTCTGGCTCTCATAAAAGTACTATATGTTCCATCCTTTTATTATGAGTTGTGGCTATTATAATGAATTTTAAATCCTACAATAACCCAGAACTTAAGATCAAGTAAAGAAGTTCAAAAGATAATTAAATGAATAAACCAAATTATAATAAAATATAATAAAAATAAATACAAAAGCTCAATTAAATGAAAGAAAATATAAACGAAAATAAAAAAAAATAAAATAAAGAAAAATGGCTAGAGTAATATAATAGAGATTTTCCTAATGTCATTATCCCCGATAACGGCGCCAAAAACTCAGTTGAATTTTTATGAGTAATTAATATTATAATAATCGTAAGTGCATGGCATAGCTGTAGTTAATATCGACAAGTACGAGTCAATTCCACAAGGACAACGAGTATTAGTAGTTACTGTTACTCTATTATCTAATCTGCGAATGGATTGCAGTTTTTGAATTGAAGAAAGTAAAATTAAGCAAAGAAAATAAATGGGTAGCACAATTAAAGTGGAGAATTATGAAAACACTTAGAAAATTACCAAAATTAATAATTAGTATCTAGATTTTGAATACCCCTAAACCTTTAACAGATTGATCTTTTATTATTCAATTGTTTTATTGATTTATTGAACCGTGGAAACTCTTATGGTATGCTAATATCTGATTTTGAGTTTACTAACAACTAATCCTAAAGTTTTCAACCGAATTACTCAGGTTAAAGTTTATAGGATTGTTTTATTGTTTTATAACCCCATCTATTAGGTTTGACCCTAATCTAGAAGATTTACGTCATCCTATCTCTAGGGTTGCAATCAAAATTTTCCGATTACCATATATCCAATGTTGAGAAAACCGGACCAGACCGGCCGGTCCGACCGGAAAGAGTCTGAACCGGCCATGTGTCCGGTTCGGTGTAGGGTAATAACCCTTGAGTATAAAAACTGGCCGGTTTATCAGAGAACCGGCCGGTTTCTAACGAACCGGTTATTTGATAACCGAATTCTTCTCTCTTCTCACAGTTCTCGACTTCTCTCCATCGCACCACTTCTCATTTTTTTGGGTAAAACACCGCTTCTCATTTCTCTCTTCTCTCTTCTCATATGCCGCGATTTCACACCCAAATCAACTCTCTTTTTTCCATCTTCTCCAGATCTGGCCGGCATCGACCTCAACCACGGTGATATTGCTGGGTACTTGCCGGAGGAGCTCTGGTTGCTTTCAGATCTGGCCGGCATCGACCTCAACCACGGTGATATTGCCGGCAACAACAACAACAGGTTCGAACTGGAGGAGCTCAAGTTCTTAGATCTGCCCGACAACTTCAGCAACTCATTGTTCTGCACAGATCTCGAGAGAGAGACAGGTAAAACTCATTGTTCTTATTCCTTTCTGTTTTATTATCAATTCCCAAATTTGAGATTCACTGGGGTTTATTGAACAGTAGACGAAGGAAGCTTAAGTGATTACCTAAATTTTTTGTGTGTTGTTATTGGTTCAGCCTAGTTCGTGTGCATACTGCTTGTAGCAAGTAGTCAACTCGGATAGGGTTGGGAAGTCTACTCTTGGTACTTCAGAACCATAGGGTGCCTAAAGCTGCAATCTGGAATCAAGGCAATTGAGGAAGAACCTAGAGAATTTGATAATTCCTATTCTAACAGGACGACCTTAGCTTGGATGATTAACCCGTGTGCTTGAGCCTGTCGAACTTCGACGACAAGAGGAATTGTTTGCCTAATAGGCCACTTCAGAGATTTCGGAGTTGTGAAGCTATCTGTTATGAGATAAGGATAAGAATAAGGCAGTGATTGTTATGTGTTATTGTTTCAATATGTTAAGTTGTTAACAGATAAGAAGATAAGGATCAGTAGCATTGATTAATTAGTTTTCTGAAATAGGTAGAACTCTAATTCACTTCAATCTCTGATTTTGATAGTTCGGTTATATATACTATATTTGGCATTGTTGATTAATTAGTTTTCAAAGACACCTTATTGTTGGCTTCTGTGATCTTTTTTGTTGACTCAAGGTGGCTGAGAGCTTTTCTTAGGTGAGTATCATTCTGTTGTGTTTTTACTTTCTAGTTTCTACTCTTGGTATTTGTTTCTGCTATGGATTTGTCTTCTGGGGTGAGTTATTTTGTTTAACATTCAGCTTTTGATTTGTTTCTTTGATTCAATTCTTTCTGGTGTGGTGGCAGTGAAAGGATAGGGATATATGTGTGTAGCATTCAGCTTCTGGACCTGAGCTTTTCTTTGATATATGTTAGTTTGTATGACAAGGACGGATTGAACCATTAATTTTTAGCTAGCAACTTCTTGTATGAATGAGGATATATGTGTGTAGATGGAGATGAATTAAGGCAAGAATCATTGAGGATATATGTGTGTAGATAGAGATGAATCCGGCTGAATTTACCTAACTTTCTGATGATCTCTTATTGAATACGAAAGAAGAAAAAAAAGTTACCAGTGTTACTTTTTCCTGCTCACGTATTTGAAATGATTAGCTTCGTTGAAATATGAGAACCCTAT
>JAOQMR010000062.1:22017-50094 GCA_027563865.1 Erythroxylum pelleterianum
AAAGTGAATATAAGAATTTTCTAATTTACAAATTAGTACTTTTTATTTGTCTAAATTTTTTAATTTGTATATAATTTATTATCACATGTACTCTTTACTTATCATTTATTTTAAATTATTTTTATTCTAAAATTTCATGTCTGCAATGTTAGTTTTGGAAGTTTAGAACAACGAATTTAAATTTATAAAGAATGAATATAAAATAAAGTTAAAAAAAGAGATAATTTGTGAAGTTATTAATACGGAAGAGTTCTGCATGGAGTCAACGTGTGGAGTTGCAAATCTAAACCTAAAGCTGTAAAATCCACAATCCGATTCTTTTCCTTCTTTGTATGTGATTTTGTTCACATGGAGACTACTACTTCATTGCCAATCTAACAAGTATATACAATCAGATGCTTGTTTTTCTTGAGAGGGTTACGTAATCTTTGTTCTAAAAAGGTAAAAAGAGGGAGGAGAAACACATTCAAAGACACTCACTTGTTTTTTTTTTCTCTTTCAGGTTGGTATAATTCTGTCTGTTTATGCAGTTTTTCGTGTTTATATGTTGGAAGCCGTGTAGTTTATGCAAGTCTACACACAGAGGCATGAAAGAATGGAAGAGATGAGAGGGAAGTGTTTATGTGAAGTAGAACACTGAAGGAAAGCTTGTTTTGATAACAAAGATGATAAAACAAACAAAAACCAGAGATTTTTATGGAATTTCAGTAGTCTTTATTTGCTTTAATAAACTATTTTGGTGTAGATTCAATGATCTAATTACTGGATAAAGGAGCTACTTCCGATGTAATTTTTACAGGTTGCTGCTGCATCTGTTCATTTTTTGCGGATGCATAAATGGCGTTTAAGGAGAAGCTCAAGTTGTTAGCTTCAAGGCCTTTATTGAGCTACATTCTTCTGGTGATGACTCCATTACTGCAATCCTTTTTGATCAACATGCTTCTTACAATATTAACTCTTACCCATTTTTCTTCAGTTCCCAAATATCATTATGACTACCAAAGAAGATGAAATTAAAATCAATCTTTTTTCCATTTCTTAAGAGGGTTCATCTTGTTTTTGCCTTGTAGGCATGTTCAATCTTTTTTCTGATATTGTACGTTCTTGACCAGTTTACACATAATCATTACAGGTCAAAAACATCTTTAGTTTGCTTAGTAAAAAGTTCTTATGAACTTTCTTTTTAACAAACTTGAACGTGCAGGCCACAGTGGTGCTGCTATTTCCGAGTATAATAGTTCCATGGTGGTGTAGAATGGCAAAACAGATGGAGCACAACTTATTTTTGGACTCCCACAAGTTGAGCTCCACGCTAACTTCACAGCTTCACAACACAGCTAAATTGTTGAATACTGTGAATTCTTCAGCAATTAATTTAGCTCGACTAATGAATTCATCGTTGGAAGGAACTGCTCTTGTGTCCTGTAATGTTGAGGACGAGGTAAGAGTCCTGTGATTCACCTATTACTCAAATCTTATCAGTGTCTGGCATATAAATATAAATTGTGAACCGTAAATGCAGATTATAGCTTATACATTTCGTTGTTTGAAACTGTTTTCTTCCGTTTCTCTTCAGGTGGCTCCCTTATTGTTCAATGCACTTACAGTAGTTCCTTACATATCACATGCTATGTACATTGGAGCTGAAGGTTCATTTTTCTCGTACTATTATGATGGAAACGAAACCTTTGCAATTTACTCCAAAACCGCGGCAGATTTTTGCAAATTGAAGAATCAAAATTCTAGGGAACACTTCATTTGGTATAAGCAAACCGTAGACCCTAGTACAGGAAAACCTGAGGGAGTTCCTATTGAATCTAACATTCCCACCATAGCTAACGCAAGTTTGGTCCAACCAGCTCTGAACAGTACAAACGGGCATGCTACAGTAGGAAGAGGAGTGGACAGTGATGAAGATCTTCTTATCCTGAACAGTGTTTCTGTAAATAGACAAGGAGCTGTCTCTCTCGGGTTTCCAGTGAAAACATTAACTGAAGTCTTGCATGCAATAGATTTTTATGGTGGAAGCTTATACTTGGGGACACAAGATGGACAGTGGCTTGTAGGAGGATTGAATAATACTCGTGTTGAGGTCTCTGGAACATCCGTTTCCTTGTGGTCACTGGATAGACAGAATAAAAGTCACGTTGCAGAAATTTCATGCGCGCATGGAGGAGGAGAGCCACAGGTATCACTTCTGAAGATGGGAGAAAATAAGAATATAGTCGGGTGTTCTACAATAGAACTCTTGGGAGTTCCATCTGTAAGTTTCCAATGAACCATCCATCTCAAAAGTTTATTTTTTATGTAAGCTTCACGAAAATGACATAAGATAAGCATAGTAAGTCCCGGAGTTTGACATGCAGAATTACATTAGACCTTGAATCCTTTTTTCTGATAAACCTGAAGAACTTGTGCAATTTCTGCAGATTTCAATGTCTAACTGTTTGCATGTATGAATCAGGTCTACGTCTTAAGTTTCCCCTATGGCGGACAACTGCATAACATTAAGAGAAACAGTAGAGTTGCTCTCATATTATTGATAGTGATGATGGCTGTAATGATCATCTCTATCCTCATTTTCGTGTTGTTGATGGTTAAAGCTACAGAAAGAGAGGTGCACATATGTTCAGCATTGATAAAACAAAAGGAAGCAACTGAACAAGCAGAGAGGAAGTACATGAACAAAAGTAAAGGCATAGCTAGTGCTAGTCATGACATTGGCAATCAGCTAAATGGAATTACTGGCTGGATTTGTATGTGCTATGAAGAAGTACCTCCAGGTTCAACAATGGAGGCACACTTAAAGCAGATGGATGACTGCACGAAGGACTTAGTTGGTAAGCTAACTGATCAGTCCTTCAAATCATTTCTTTCTTACTAGTTAAATCCATGAACTTAATTCTTCTATGTAATCCCAGGCCTACTAAATTCTATCCTTGTCTCGAGCAAAATTGAAGCTGGCAAGATGGAGCTTGCAGAAGAGGAATTCAATATAGCTTCCCTGCTTGAAGAGGTAGTGGATTTCCATTATCCTATGGGGTTGAAGAAGGGTATAGATGTGGTGTTGGACTCTTGCGATGGCTCCATTCTTAAATATTTCAATGTGAAAGGTGATAGACTGTGGTTGAAAAGAATCCTGTGTAATTTAATTGGCAATGCTGTGAAATTTACATCAGAAGGGCATGTATCAGTTAGATCATGGGCTAAAAAACCCAGTTTGCAGAACATGATAACTGCAGGCAAGCATGATGGTTCCCGGAAACCATGTTCCTGCTTATTTCGCAATGAAAAGGGAGGAAAGGAGATGGAAATTGTCAATGCAGCAAAGCAGAATCAAGACTGTATAGAATTTGTGTTTGAAGTGGATGATACAGGGAAAGGAATACCGAAAGAGAAGCAATGTTCAGTATTTGAAAATTTTGTCCAAGTCAAAGAAACTGCTTTCGAGCATGGAGGCACTGGGTTGGGACTAGGAATTGTTCAATCTTTGGTAAGTAATCCTTTTCCAGAAAACTTCATCTCTGGTTATTTCTGTCTCATATTTCCTAAGTTCTGCTGTTGCTTGCATTATAAAAAATATATACTGTTCCATTTATTTACAGGACATTTTGCAATTGTTAAGAGTCAATTGCAGAAACTAGACCTTGAATGGCTTGGACTACAAAGATTAACAGAAAATTTTCTGTAAACTAATGTCCAGTAGAAGCAAACAAAGTGATCTCCTTCAGAATTAACTGATCTGAATATGTGTTACATGCTGTTTATTTCTTTCCAGGTATTAATTTGAGTAATGAAACTTTAAATGTTATTAATTAGGTAAGGCTGATGGATGGTGAAATAGAAATAGTTGATAAACCGATCGGGGAGAAAGGAACTTGCTTCAAATTCAATATTTTCCTTCCAACATCTAGGAATCTTGCTATGGATAATTCAGAAAGTTGTATGGTGAATAGAGTAAATTCCGTCTCTGACAGCACACCTGTGCTAACTAGAGCTAGTGCTCCAAGCTTTACCATTCGTGCCACAGGTCCCTTGCTCTCTCTGTTTAGTGCTAGCGCTAGGTGCGAGAGATCACATGTTGTTCTACTGATTCAAGCAGAAGAAAGGAGAAGAACTACACAGATGTTTATTGAAAGCTTGGGAATCAAAGTATCTGTGGTTGAGCAATGGGAATGTATTCATGAGGTGCTAAGGAAAATAAAGAGCAAGAATGTTTCTTATCTTTATTCTTCTGATAAGTTGGATGTATGTCCCGGAAGTGACACTTCAAGCACAGGATGCAAGGATTTGCATTTAAGTTCCATGGATGGGACAGATCAAAAGCTTCCCACTAGTGGAAATAGCAGTGGTAGAGCCGCAACAGGTTTTTTGTTGCTTGTGATTGATGCTAGTTCTGGACCTTATGAAGAGCTATACAATGCTGTTGATGAATTTAAAAGAGGCATCTCTGGTGTTTCTTGCAAGGTAGTTTGGTTAGATAAACCGACTTCCCGAAGAATTACAAGTTCTTATCAGGGAAGGATCGATCCCACTGATGACATTTTGTTGCAGCCATTGCATGGTTCTCGGTTATATCGGGTTTTAGGACTTCTACCAGAGTTCAGGGAGGGAGGTTTATCTAAAAGTAAAAAGGATAGTGCAATGCAAAGAGTCTCATCATACTTGAAGCATTTAGATCAAACAAACTCAGCATCATCATCATCTTGTGATGAAAAGTTTAAGCCACTTGAACAAGACATGGACAAGCCTCTGACTGGAATGAGATTCTTGGTGGTTGATGATACCAGAATGATACGTGTGATGACTAAGACTACTCTTGAAAAGCTAGGTGCAAGTGTTGATGCTTGTGAAAATGGAAAGGAAGCACTGGATCGGATTGGTTTACTAGACCAATCTGAAATTACATCATCTGTGGTTCCTTATGATTATGTTTTGATGGACTGCGAGGTAACGTCCTATACTTAATCAGTACACTGTATAGCAAACTAATCCTGAGTCATTACTTGATGTTTTTCAATTCCATTACATGTTCAACAGATGCCAGAACTGGATGGCTATGGTGCAACAGAAGAAATAAGGAAGAGGGAGATCAGATATGGTGTTCACATCCCCATCTTTGGATTATCAGCTCATGAATCAAAAGGTGCAGCTGACAAGATGATTGAAGCTGGAATGGATGACCATCTTAGTAAACCATTGTCAAGGGAACACCTACTTGAAGCCATTGGAAAGTACCAAAAAAAGCTTAAGCTGCATGAAACCATGCAAGACAAAGATTAAGAGAGATCCAGGAAATGATTCAAATATCACAGTAGCAGAAAGATTAAGAGCTCATTTATAACCTACTCTAGTCATCCTGCTCCTGACATTGTATCAAACTTGCAGAACCAAAACGTGTCCTATTGCACAAATAGATTTCCTTCATTGGAAATCAACATTCATTCTTTATTTAGTATTGTAAAATATATAAATTGTTATACACATGAAGTTAGCTTCTTTTTTTTTTTTTTTGGTAAGCACACATGAAGTTAGCTTTAGATAGGAAGTTCCACAGATATTTTTTATTTTGTGGAAATAGTGAGTGACTGATATTAGCTGACTAATTCCATGGAACTCTGCATCTAAAGGGTAATAGCTTTTTAAAATTCAAAGAGTGATTTGGAACTTAATATTTCACACTTTAAATAAGTTTCTACTATTATCTTTAATATTATTTACAAAAATAGTAAAGTAGTAATTTAAATGTCGGAGTTTGGACTTGAGTAATTCAAAGCCCAATTGAACTCGGACTAAACCTGATTATATTCTTTTTTTAATTTAAATTTTTATTCACTTAAAAATTATAGGTATAAAAAAATTTAAAGCCAAAAAAATTGAGCATCTTTTAACAAATATTTAGTAACTATTAGAGTTGGTGATGGGCCGGGCCAGGTTGCTTAGGCTCGAGCCTAGCCTGAGGCCCAATTGTGCCCGAGGCAGCTGAGCTTGAGCTCAAGTCCAACAGGCCTGGGTAGCCCAAAACCCAACTAAGTCCATCCTGGCCCAATTTTAAAAAAATTCAAATTAAAATTAGAAAACGAGAAGCTTGGGTCTGTCTCGGCTCAAGTAGCCTAAAGTATCATGTTTTTCAATGAACCAAAAAGCCCCTTCAGTTTGTATAAGATTTTGAATATTATTATTGTTTCTAAGTTTTTATATTATACAAAGTGAATTATGCTCTTTTTTAATGATTTCAGTTGGTTTAACTGAAAAAATCTTAAACATGTCAACTTTTCAGTTTGATTTATTTTAATAACTTTTATTGTTAAAAAACCAATCAATTTATTGATTAATCGATCGATTTTGGTAAATTAATAAATTCTTATAAACTAAAATAAATCAAGTAATTTTTATTTAACAATTTCTTTTTTTCAATTAAACTTTAAAGTCTTCAATAGATAAAGACAATCTCTTTCAATAATATTTAAAATTCTTTAATTTTATTCAACTTGTACCTGGTTTTATAATAATTGAATACCAGTTGAACCTTTTAAACTTTAAATCTCTTATCTTGCTGGTTTATTTTTTAAAACATTGCTCTTTTAATTTCTTTAAGCAGTGTAATCTAAAGTTCAGGTGAATAAGCAATCTTTTCACTCTAAGCCTCTTAACCATATGCAAATTAGATATGGAACTTTCACTAGGTTCTCTTCAGCCAGAGGGTCTGGATTGAAGCTTCCAATTGCAGGATAAATTTGAAAAGACAGAGAGTTATAATAATGATCCTCAGTATAGCTTATGATGTTAGTAAAATGAAGTTTCTGTCATGTTGGTTCTGTGTTCTAGCAGCAACGATGGAGTTCTGATAAAGATCACCAGAAATGAATGCTTCAAACAGGTTAGAGAATGCCGCAAGATGTATTCAAAACAAGTAAGAGAAGATGTCTGTATTCTTATACTATATATACATCGTACGTGACAAAGCAATATGCCATCTAACTGAAAGAACAATGAATTAGTATATTTGTCAGATATGAATTTCAGGTACTAGAATTATGCTCTTCATATGGTCACTCAATGTTCTGCATATACCTGTTGCAGAAACCCGAGTCGAATCACTGGACAGAAATGTATGTACATGATTTCTAACTTCAATCCAGCTGCATCCTGGTTGTTTTTCTGCACTATTTTCTTTCATTAGGGCCCTTAACTCTTGCACCTCATCCCATCTTCCAGCTTCAGCATACATATTTGATAAGAGCACAAAATTTGATGTTTTATGGGGTTCAAATACTGGAAGTTTTTTAGCAACATACTTTCCGAGCTCCGCATGCCCATGCATGCGGCAAGCACCAAGCAATGCTCCCCAGACTCCTGCATTTGCCTCGATCTTCAATTCACTGACGATTTCAAAAGCTTCATCTAACCTTCCTACCCTTCCAAGCAAATCAATCACACAAGCATAGTGCTCTGGTAGTCGTTCTATACCGCATACTTCAGTCATGTATTTAAACATTTCAATTCCCCTATCAACAAGGCCAGTATAACTACATGCAGATAAAATACCAATGAAGGTGACTTGATCAGGAGCCACTCTTTTTGAAATCATATTCTCAAGGAGTTCAAGTGCCTCCTTTCCATATCCATTCAACGCATACCCACCAATTAAGGAATTCCAAGATATAACATCCTTATGATCAATTTCTTTGAAAATGAGCTCTGCTTTCGAGATTCTTCCGCATTTAGCATACATAGTGATCAAGGCATTGCAGATGACTAAGTCCTTTACATAACCGCTCTTCATAACAAGACTGTGAATTTGTTTCCCAACTTGCAGAGCAGCAATGCTAGAACATGAACTTAAGATAGAAGCAAGAGTCAGCTGATCAGGCTTAATCTCTTCATGTCTCATTAATACAAAACACTTCAATGCATCTAAATACAACCCATTTAGCATGAAACCAGTAACTAAAGAATTCCAAGAAATCAAATTCCTCTCTCCCATCTCTTCAAATATCTCTAGAGCTCTATCCATTTCTCCCACTTGAGCATAGCCGGCAATCATGGTGTTCCATGATACCATGTCCTTGTTAGCCATTTGATTGAAAAGATGAAGAGCACTGTCCATTCTTCCACACTGCACGTAGCCTGCAATCATGGTGTTACAACTAACAACATCATGGGTCTCTATATCATTTAAAATTTCCCTTGCTTCATCCATTCTATTGAACTGTACATAACCATGCATCATTGCTGTTTGTGCTGCAGTGTTCTTATAATGCATCTTATCCAATAACTCCCTTGCTTTATCAAGCTTACCTACTCTAACGTATCCTGTAATCATTGTAGTCCATGACACGGCATTTCTTTCCGGCATCTCATCGAACAGCTTAATAGCTTCATTAATTTGACAGTTCTGGACGTAAGCTGACAACATAGCGTTCCAAGAAACTACATTTCTACTAGGCATCAGATCAAAAACTTTTCTAGCATCCACAATTCTTCCATATCGTGCAAATCCACTCATCATAGTCACCCAAGAAACAACGTTTGGAATTGGAATTTTCTGAAAGAACTTCCATGCTGAATCCAGATCACATACTTCAACGAACCCGTCTACCAT
Organism: Erythroxylum pelleterianum; assembly: GCA_027563865.1. Taxonomy (NCBI): domain Eukaryota; kingdom Viridiplantae; phylum Streptophyta; class Magnoliopsida; order Malpighiales; family Erythroxylaceae; genus Erythroxylum; species Erythroxylum pelleterianum. The sequence goes on from JAOQMR010000062.1 coordinate 30,623, forward strand.
CAGATTCCATGAAACCACATTGCGTTCACCCATTTCATCAAAAAACAGTGAAGCCAAGTGCATTTCTCCCTTCTGGGTATAACCCGCCAACATTGAATTCCATGAAACAGAATCCTTAACAGGCATTTTATCAAACAAACTCCTGGCATCGTCAAACCTTCCTTTCTTCCCATATCCAGCAATCATAGCATTCCAACAAGCCACATCGTTCTTGTAATCACTAGGAAGTAAATCAAACAACTTTCTGGCCTTTTCAAGCTCCCCAGTGCGTGTATAGCAAGTAATGATCAAAGTCCATGAAAAGATGTCCCTTTCAGGCATTCTAGAGAACAAGTCATAAGCTTCCTTAGTCCTATCACTATGCAAATACCCAGAAAGCATGGTGTTCCAAGAAACCAAGTTTCTGCTAGGCATTTTATCAAACAGACTGCGGGCATCATCGACTTTGCCATTTTTAGCAAGGGCAGAGACCATGGAATTGTACGAGACTACGTTCTTCTGTGCCATTTCTGAGAAAACTTCAATGGCATCTTCAATTCGTCCCAATTTTCCCAACCGGGTAATCTTCAGATTCTGGTTAAACACAAGACGGCCACCTTTTTTGCCAACCCTCAGGAGACTCTGTTTCATAGTTGGGTTGGCATTCAACTTAGGCGTGAATACGAATGCACTTCAATCATTTCTCAATCTGCTTACTATCTTCGTCCTTTTAAGAAGATGCAATGGTTTTGTTGAAGTTAATAAATTTCTGGGACGTGATTACAAATTAGACTTAAATGCATCATCAAATACCTGGTTTTGGACAGATGTTACCTCTGACCCAAGCTCGCGTGACAGATTCAATTAGTATCTGACCGTATCACATTGGTCCAAATCATAATTATGAGCAATGAACAAAGATCCACAAGATAAGCCTAGAATCCAAATATTAAAAGGGAAAAGATTATATCTTTTGTGATGTAATTAAATAGGAAGTGTCTGCCATCGTAGTATCATCAACAAAACTCCCAAAGAGGCAAATGTTTGTTTTCAATCTAGATGCCCCTTCCTTTTGTGGGTATAATTCTACAGGGGTTACAATTAAAAGGAAGGCAAATGTCCTTTAAAAGTTGAGTCTTTAAAGAACTAATGATTGGCTCAACCATTAATCTCAAGAATGATAGAGTTCCCCCTTCTGCTGCTGCTACCGCCGCCGCCGAAAATAGCAATATCGCATGTTCTACTTTTTTCTGTCAATTGTTTCTCTTGGTCTTAAAACATTTATGTGAATCCTAATGATTATCTTGGTTAAAATCATAACTCATCATGAACCTCAGCCTCTTGATTGACCTTTTCATCAACTGTGGCATCTGAACCAGCTGTAGAACTTCCATTTTCAGAACTCTCGGTAGAATTTGAGTTGGAACCATTAGCATTTTCTGCAGTAGCCTCAGTTTCATTTTTTGCATTGGTCTCAATCTCAACCTTCTTAGGCTTCTCAACTTTCGGCTTTGGTTTCGGAATTTTGTTGACGCTAGCAACCTATAGAATAACAATTAAACATTGATTCAAGTTGAGGTAAGCATTGAAGAATTACTTTCTTAATCAAGCAAAAGAACTGCAGCAATACCTTGTCTTGCAGATTGAAGAGCTCCAGATATACTTCTTCAGATGTGAATACTGGTTTGCTGAATAAAGGGGTTCTGTAGGAGAAAATGGAATAAACAAGAACCAGTTCAATCTCATTAATTCAGGCAAATGAATTCACACAGCTTAAGCTAGACAATAAAAAAGCGCAAAGTCCATTTCCTACAATTTCAATTTCTATTAAGCTGTACAACTCATAAGGATAACACGGTGGTTGCAAATCCAAGCAAGAAAAATTAAGTAACGTTATTGACTGTAATGGTAAATTGGATCAGCAAACAAGAAATATAAAGCAATAATCACATTCGTGTTCCTGAAATCATGAAGACTGCAACCAAAGAAGAATTCCTGTCATGCATCAACTGCAGCCGACAACACATGTATATACAATAATATGTTGAAATTTTGGTAGCCTGCTAGTTTTACTTTATGCAACCAACTTGGATCATGTACAGAAGAAGCTACAATCATCGAACTCGAGCGACCTTATGATTCAGGAGAAATAGTGTGATGTTACTGTTTGCATCACTATTTTTACCGTTCATGACATTGTTCAGATTACTATTTATGCTACCTTACCTTCATTTTTAAGGGGCTTATTGTCCTCTCACTTCTATTTTGGCAAGTTACTTTAAATGGTAGATTATTTTTACTCTAGAGATGAGATTTAAGGCTGCTAGGGTTCCAGAAAATTTTAAGTGTTCAAACAAGAGTTCTCAAAGTAATTAATAATTTTAGATTTTTAGTTGTCTTCTATTGTTCTTTTCTAGTTCCCAGTCCAGAAGACCATCATGTGGTTTGGTCTTAGATTCCCCCATTCTATCTCTACTTCAACCTAGTTAAGAATCTATTAACGTTCTACAGCAAACTAGATAGTATATTTTCTTACTCTATGAAGACGGGTTTTTTAAAATGAACTCTTTAACAGAAGATTAGATTCATATAGCTTATCTCTTAGACAGCGAAACATTAGATTTATATGAGCTGCATACGCATACAAACATTTTTTCCGAAGAGCAAGTTTCCTCTAGCAAGTAAAATCAACACGAAAGTATACTCTTATGAAAACATATCCAGTAAGTAAAGCATTCGAGTAGTTTATGGAAGACCATGAACAAAGCCGTAAGTAGCAAACCAACAATTATTGTTACAGAGACTACTTACTTGCTTTGCTCTGTCTCCTTCTCATTCAACCAAGTCTTCAACTTATCAGCATCACTAAGAACCTGGAAAGGAAATTGTCACAAATCAAATGTCAAGTATTTCAATCAACCTGAGATTGCGTCAGCAAGAAGCTTAACATCTTGTATTAGAAACTGAAAACACACCTCATCTATTCTATCCTTCGGAAGCCAAGGCTTGTCCGACTGCCAGCCCTTTACAATCTGCTGGCATTAAAAATTGAAAAGGTCAATGCACTCTTCTTGCTATCTAAACATAAAAGTAACAATCTTTGGCCAAAAACAAAAAAAAAACAAAAGCCTCTAGCTCCAAAATCTTACAAAGTCAGCTGACATTACTTTAGAGTGACATTTCAAGTAAGCCAATCACAAAAGTACATTTATGTTCATACATGCATACATATAGAGATATATATATATATATGTATATATAAAACCAACTACCTATCAACATTACTAAGTTCCTGAAAGTCCACCAAGAAAGATCTAAGAAAGATTGCAAAGCAACAAAAGGGGGGAAAAAAGGAGAAAACATGTATGAAAAACATACAAAATCCAGTAAATCTTGCACACTCATCTTTCAATAATAAAATATTCATAGAATCATTAACTGATCAAGCAATGAAAAGTGTTAACTACCTTTTAAGAAATCCAGGTACAAAAACAAAATTAACAAAGAGAACAAGAAAAAGCTATCATCAAGCAGATCGAAAATCCATGCCTTAAAATCATAAATATCATATGTAAATTCAGTTGCTTTGATGCACCTGTTGCAGCTCTCCCAAGTACTTCCTAGCAAGCTCAGTTGCTGCTGGCCTCGCACTAAGTTCTTCATACCTACAGCAAAAGCTCATATCAGCTGATACACACTAGATGAAGTGTCAAACTTAGGAGTTTAATTATGTATACTTGGAGAATTAGTTGCAAGGAAAACAAAATTTAGGTAATACCTAAAAAATATTGGGTCACCAATAGCTTTTAAAGAATCCAGGTGTTTCTGGAACTCGTCAGCAGTAGCATCTTCTCCATCAGTATATAGCCATTCTTGGACCTGAAACAGTTGAGTGTTCATGTATTCAAGTAAAAAGAGTTATATTAGTGTCCAGTTCAAGATATCAAGTCTGATATTAAAAAGAAGTTAAAAAGGTATACCTCATCAAGTTTTTCAAAGAAAGATTTCCGTTCATCACTGGTAGAAATTTTCTCCAAGTCCTCGTTTGTTTCAAGCTGGAATATAGGAATCAACAAAAAATTGAAGGAGATGAAACTGATTGTGCAAAAATTGAAAACTGCTGTTTAAAACCTATTACTGGTTCCATAATAAATACAAAAATGATTATAAGCCCCTACAGGAAGATCAAGCAACACTAATTATCAAGCCATTGAGAGTACATAACCAAGGAGTGCAATTCCTTAATTCAAACCCTTAACAGATAAGAATGTATGAGCCAAGTGAACAATTCAAACCTTCTCTTTAGTGGAATAGATATATCCTTCCAGGTTATTTTTTAACTCTGCAGTTCTTCTTCGCTCAGCGTCCCGTTTGTTCAGTGCATCCAATTTTCTCTTTGCTTCATCTAGAGATTCCTTTGAAAGAGGTGCTCCAGGTCCCACCGTCTTCTCAACAACCTCCAACAAAGAGAAACAACAATAAGGAATAAGAAAGAGAAAAAAAAGAGCGAGACCTGCTACAAGAAAGATACTTTCTGGACGTAAATTATCAGTCTATACCTTCAGTGGAACCCTGAATGTTCGTTTTTTCAGTTTTTTCTCTGTGCCCAAATCAACTGTACTTGATTCCTCCGCAGTGGAGTTGGATGCAGTACTGATTTCACCATCAGACTGCAAGTTTTTATTGCTATCATCTGAAGTGTTGTTAGTACCAGTTTCAACTGATATGTTTGGGGAGGTACTGGTTGTAGTTTCCAACGTCAGATTCTTTTTAGGTACCTCCACCCATTCTGATACCTCAATAACAGCATCTGCTCGGTCTAAAGAAAGAATTCCACTTCGGCTGAGAGAGAAATGGAGATTTGCCTTGATAGGAGAGGACAAATTTCGGGAAGAATATCTAGACAATGTAGAATAAGAAGGAAAAATAAAACCTTTAGGACCTTTTACTATGAAATGGTTTTGTGATCACGAAAAAAAAAGGGAGAAAAATATAGATCAGCAAAAAGATCAAGGAAATCCTTACTTTTCGCTTGCATCAGCAAGACCAGACACAGCATACTGAGCAAAGACATTTGAGGTGACACCGGGAGGCAAAAGATCTTCACTCTCATATGCAAGCGAAACATCAAAATCTTTGTTATGGACAACGGATCTGAACATCTATAAATAAGAAGAAAGATAATTAGACATAGGACCAATCCATCCAGAAAGAGGAAAATATGGAGCATGCGGTTCCAATCACAACTTTTAGCTAATCATCTAGTTATCTCATGTTAGAGATTCAAAATACCTTAATGGGTAGCTTTTTCATCCTTGGTACAAGTAACTGCTTGGTACTCTCATCTTTAACAAGATCAGGACCATTTAGTTCAATTGTGAAACCATATGTTGAACCATCAACCATTCCTAACTTGCGATTCAATTTGATTCCATCACTTAAATTTGCAGCATGTAGTGATGCACCAAGAACTATAGCCTCATCAGCATCCAGATGTTTGTCCAGCTCAGTCCTACCAAGAAATTCTTGGATCTTGGCCTATTAAAAGTCAAAAAAGAGATTCCTTTTAAATGCTAGCTTGATTAACAGATGAGGGCCTAACGAAAATAATGTGTCATGGAATAATTAGGCATACATTATGGCATATCCTTGCTAAGCTAAAAGGAGTGAGCTAAGAGACAAGTTGGTCAACTTGCTTATGTTCATGCTATGAGGAACACTTGTAGCACAATAAGCATAAGAAAAGCATTTTTGACTGCATACAACACTGTTTATCCATTATCTTCATCAAAATTATTCAAGATCCTTTTTGTTCCTAAAACATGCATCAAAGAATCATTTACTAAAATGGAAGACACCAAAGCAATCAAAAGGAGGTTGACGTGTAGCAAAGTGGTACCATGGCGGGATCGGACATTGCAACTTTGCAAAAAATAGTTTTAAAGTTAAAAACTCTAACTAAAAAATTGATAAAGCTAAATGCGAAAGAATGACAGGATGGCCCTTCTGCTTTTTGTATTGAGGTGTGGATGAAATGATAGAATGACCATAATTTCTACCTTCGGCCCACAAACGACAACTGAAAATGACAGTACCAACCTGCAACTTTGGCACTCTGGTAGAACCTCCTATGAGTTCAACTGCATATATTTCATCCAACTTGAGCCCAGAATGCTTGATAACTTCTTTTAAAGGTATAAGAGACCTATCCCACAGATCTTCACAAAGCTCCTCAAACTTCTCACGTGTGATTGTGCTCCTGAAAAAAAAAAAAGATGCTAATTAAAGGTTGTCACACAAATATATAACAAAACATTCTTTTGAGCATCTAACTAATGATCATACTCAACTTAACTGCTAGCAACCCAACAACAAATAAGAATGTCGCTACACAATGCTATTGTTGAGGTTTTGCCATAACTAATGAGTTCTCAACCACATACAAGGGCTTGTGGGTAAGCAAACCAAGAAGAAAACCTTGATCTTTAACCATAAATGATGAAATAAAAAACAAGAACTCTTGCAATTCATGATGCAAGAAACAAATTGGTTGAAGTTATTTTAGCTAATGAAATCAACAGAGTAAAATACCAGCTCAAGAAACAAAATGTCTGCCAATTTTTATTACTTCCTGCAGAACTTAGTATTATAAGATACCACACATACACAATTATTTCACTAAGTTGCAAATCATTACAAAAGATAAAACGAGATTCATATGAGATCACAATCAATTCTTCATCTGATCTACATGAAATATTCATATACTCAAAAGGAAAAGCAAAGAAACAAACAAACCGGAGCAACTATACATATATGAAGGAGCAAAAATTCTATATGTTTCATCAATGCAGTGATGCATCTAACTGATTTAATTATTCAACCAGACAACTTAGTGGTCAATGATGGAAAAGATTGTTGTTGCAAATTAATTGAATGCAACTAGCAGGAACAGATCATGATAGCCAAAAACATAAGGTGAGTAGCCTGATGGCAGCCATCAGTTCACAAAAACAAGTAACTGATGCTGGTAAAAGCAGAGAAAGAGACTGGATTTACAAACAAGAACACTAAGATAGCTTGTTTATGCATAGGATGTCCAAAGTCCCACCCTACCTAAAGTCCTGGTCATCATAGAGGGATTCAACTGATATAGGAGCCACCGTATTTGCACTTAAAATTTCTTTGGTTCGCTTAACCTGTTTCTTCAATTTAGCCATCGCCTTAGGAGACTTTCTAACATCAACCCCATTTCCAACTTGTTTATTGAATTCATCTGCAAAGAACTCGACCAACCGAGATTCCAGATTCTGTCCTCCAAGAACTGCGTCCCATCTAACATCCTTAACCTGGAAATATTATAAAATCATAAAAACATTAAACCCAGCCAAGTATCAAAGAACCAAGTATAAGAAGAAACCACAAAATATAAAGGGAAAAAGACAACATTTATTACACTTCAGTTAGTTTTAAACATTTATTACACTTCAGTTAGTTTTAAACCAAATTAAAATGAACTATTTCTGTTAGTTTTTTATTAACTCAAATCATCTAAATCGATTTACAGATATAGACGTTCAACAATCTTCACTGAAGCTCTTGTACTGACAACCAAATTAGATGGGAATTTCAGTTTGAGATTTCTCCAGGGAATACTAAAGTCCAAACTTTTCTCTCTTAATAAAGCTAATGCATTGAAACATAAATTAGCCACAACTTTCAAGAAATAAATCAAACAAGAGAAAGATGAGAAATTTACCTGAAATTGATTAACGGACACAGTCTTCCCGAACTCTTTTGCACTGTAGGCCGAGTAGTGAACAAGAGCTGCATAAGTACTGCTTGACCCCATATCATACAATACAACGTACCTTGAACCATTAGAAAAGTCTTTGTCAATCCCGTACTGTAACGCAGCACCTGAATGCTCATGTACCAAAGCAAGCACATTTATTCCCGCCAACTGCGCCGCCGTAACCAACCCTCTCCTCTCCGCCTGCCCAAAATACGGCGGTACGGTGACCACCGCATCCTTCACCGGAACCTTTGCGTGAACCTCCGCCAAATTCGCGGCGTAACTCAACACCATCGCCAGCAACTCCTCCGCAGAGTAAATCGAAGCATCGGCGCCCAGACTATCGGCGATCCTGAAACCGGCCGCGCCTCTGGAATTTTCGACGACGTCCAACGGCAGGTACATTGAATCGAGAAACGATTTCACGTAAGTGTACGGCTTTCCGATCATGTCTCGGAGCTGAGAGTAGACTTTGTCCGGGTACCGTGCCGCGATTCCGGCGGCTTCTTCGCCTAGAAGACGAGTTCCGCCCTGGAATGCGACGAAAGTCGGGGATTTGCGCTTCGACATCTCATTGATTGCGATCGAGATCGGCGTTTGGCCTGGCTTTAGATTCACTACAGCGACTTTCATCCATTCGGACCCTAGATCTACGCTCGAAACAGCTGATTGTGAAGGAACAAAGTTCAACAAAAGCAAGGATATGAATATTCCTGATTTGAACAACATTGACCTCATCCTTATTATTTGATGAAGTTGAAGGACTCAGAATTGCATTCTCTATTAGTGATCAGCGGTGTTGGTTTATTTCAAGCTCTTTCCTTTTTCTGTTGGTTGGCGAGAAAAACCGAGAGAAAGTGAAATGGAGAATTCTAGTTTAGGAGGAGAATGTGGGAGTTATGGAGGGGTTTTGTGGAGCACGGGGGTGTACAATTGGCAAATAGGAGATCGCCACGTAGACAAATGTAGACGTGGAGGAAGAAGAGACGTCCGGTTGCGTTGCGCATGGTATCATCGTAGACTCTTGCGGAAGACTTTGGAAGTCAACCGAGAGGAAGGCTCAGATTTCATTTTCTTTTATCAAAATTTCTAGGTGGTTGGTTAATACGGGGAATGATAATAAGAATTAAAATAAATATAGCGAAGAATGATAATGGATATTATCATTATAATTACGATGATGGTTGATTAAGAGGAAGGAACGATTACCATTACCATTAACATGGTTAGTTTATAAAAAATATTGTAATTAATTAATTATAATATTTTTAAAATTATTATTGTAACAAAAAACTTACATTTATTTAATTCAATTTAATTTAATTTAAAATAATTAGTTAAATATAGAGATGACAATAGGTCGGGTTTACCCGACTGGGGCTTAGGATAGATGGCCCTGGTTCGAGCCTAATAAGGCAAGAGACCACCTAAACTTAAGCCCAAGTTGATCAATTTTTTAAAAAATTAAAAGTACAAAATGACGTCATTTTTAATAAAATGATGTCGTTTTCTTTGAAGTTTCGATCCTCCGAGGGGGCCTGGCTGATTCCGAGCCCTTTTACCATCCTGAGTCAAATATTGTGTAAATTATACCAAAAATTTATGATTTTTGTTTTAAATTAGAAGTAATGGTTTATAAAAACAATCTAAATAATAGAATTAATTAGTTAAACATAGTATAAGAATGTAAAAGTTTATAAACTCCATCCCAATTTCAAAGTGTTCTCGAAAAAATAAAAAAACTATATGATAGACTTGATTCACTAAAATTTTTAATAATTCTAAAAATTAGGAGCAATAGATTTTAAAGTGTCAAATTTTTTAAATATTTTCAATTTGGTATCTATACTTTTAAATTTTTTAATTAAGTGATCAATCTTTTATAGCCTTAAAATAACATTTTTAAATCCATGTGAAATAACATTTTAAATTAAGTTATTAAGTACCAAATTATTATAATTATAAAAGGTTAATCACTTAATTGAAAATTTTAAAAATTTAAGATATTGAATTGAAAATTTTCTAAAAGATTTAATATTTTAGAATCTGTTGTCCCCTAAAAATTATAATTAATTAGAGTGGCATTTAAGAGTAAATATTGATAATGTCATCATTGATCTTTTATATTAAAAATGATTAAATATTTTTGTAGGACATGGATTTTTTTAGTATATGAAGCCTTAAAATGAGCATCCGTATTGACTTGGATCACTAATTTGGTATTAAAGTATAAAATTATTGATAAGACAACAATTAGAGCTTAATCAGAGCGCTAAAAACTGAGTGGTAAAGATTATGATTGAGTATGGTGATTTTCAAGAACTTGGTCCATAAATCCTGATCTGATGCAGAAATCACACCTTGAAACTGAAACAAACCCATGCCTTCAATGTCAACCTGACACTAGAGCTCATTGGGATCAAGTATATAACCTTGGAGAACCTGTTCATGGACCAAGAGCTGGTGATTTGTTCATGCCTGGCGATCCTGGAAACATTCAGAGACATGATTCTGAGAAACTCTGCAAAACTTATGGCAAGAATATTCATTTTTGGCAGTTTGACAGGGGTGACAATCTTATGATATATTGTAAGGAAGAATATACTCATCTTATGATCCTTGTACTTGGAAGATCACTGTCAAGTTCAGTTCCTCGGTCCCTCCCTCTCGGTGCCCGTAGTCGGTGTTTACGAGTTAATGATGGTGATTTGAGCTTGAAGAATCACACCTCTGACATTGCATGCTAATACTCGTACAAATCACGTTTCAAAAACAAAATCATGCTTTCTGACTTTTTTCTTATCAGATTGTGCAGGTTCTGTGCAACTAAAGATCAGGAACTGCACATTTGTTGAAAAGCCTTACCTTAACTTGCATGCAATATCTGAGACTTCCAAGCATCTTATATGACAAAATAAATGTTAATACAAGATCATTGAGGGTCAATCTGGAGAAGCCTGATGAATTAACCACATCTGACTGCTTTTCCACTTCAACTATCAGCATACATTGTTTGGCATATGCCTGATACCGCCCATCCAACACAGTTGCTGAACATGATTCAATTTCTATGAAAAACCTGTAGAAAGTACTGAACATATCGAATGGGGTCAGGAGCTTGAGTTCAACCACTTGTCCCTCTTTATTACCTGACTAGGAACAATCCATGATACTTGTTCCGTTACGACTGCATGGTGCGAGTGGTAGAACCCTGCAATAGTGATAATTGAACTACAAATGAACATTGTGGAACTAATGCTTGTAATCAGTTTCTTCAAACATATTCTCACCTTCACATTCTCTGGAAAATGACTGTAAGAAAGATCAAAAAGCTGAGCCGTAACTACATATATTTTGCTGTCTCTATACTGATTCAAAATCTCATTAGATTGTACCAGTAATTACAAACAGTGAGCTATCACCGCCAAAATATGTTCAGATCTTCGGATTTGGTAATGATATTAATGATTCACAAGGAACATGATTACAATGTATATCGCTTACAGATACCTGCTTGCCAGGGCACAATGACACAGGCCTATGGAATCTGGCATAAGATTTTCTGAAGGAACTGGCTACTTTGTTTAGGCTCATTACTTCGTTTTCTCATTTCAGGTTGATATCCATAATTTGAAATCACAGATTATCAGTTTTGGATATCGCAGCTTGAGCAAAAAATTGAAAACCAAAATTAAACACAGCACCATTTGAAGTATTTATGCACCTTCATATCCCAAATCAAGGTAATGATACTTACTGAAGCCACAGCATACCTTCCTCCTCAAGGTGAAACTATAGCTAAAGTAAGCTTGTTGTCATGAATTCAAGCTCTTAAGCTACTCAGCGGACTGTTGAACCTCAACAACAGATAAAAATCTGAATCTCATCATATAACATTGAAAATTAGAAAATATCAACTGCGCGACATAAAAATCAGTGTATATTAGATACGGACACAGTCGTTCATCCTAAACTGATTTCAGGCAACAGCTGAGGATTAGGCATTTGGTAGATTTTTTTTTTCTATTTCAAATGTCAATCTCAAAACAAAGAATATCCAACATATAGCAATAGATAATAGAGCAGGGATACTTGAGAACAGAAGAGAATTGTAGCCTTTCCTTTCTCTGCTAGTTTTGTCACACCAAATATTTGAAAACAACTTAAGGCTTCCACAAGTAGAATTAAGGCTTGCAAGAGTTTTTTACCTTTCTTTCTTCAGCTTGCTCTTTGAGTGATCGCTTCATATTCCTTGTACTTGCTCTCACTAGACATCCTTAGTACCAACAACCATCGTGTGGCTGTGAGGCAGAGTACCATGAGTAGAGCCTAATGTTGCTCAATGAAGCATATGGTACAAGGTCAAATGAGGCTATCCGAGGATTAAAACAGCAACTGTACCATTTCAAGTGGTTCTCTCAAGCAATAAGGTAGCATTATGTCCTTATCATCTGTCTTCAGAAGTTGCACTCGATGCTCCATCTCTTTCTAGGCATCCTGAAACTGACAGGAATAAAATATGTATAAACACATAAAAAAACAAAACACTAACCAGTCTCAGATTTCATTACAATTGAAGCACGTGACCCCTAACCTCTTCAAAAGCAAGAAAAGTAAACAACTTATCATAATAAATACACCAAATTCACTGTTCTATATACCGCAGGTATATTTATGCCAGATCAAATATTAAAATAGCAGTTACCTTTTTCTGGGGTTTTAGGCTAAGGACCAAATTTCAATAGAGTACCCATTTTGAATGGAAAGGAAATCAAACCAATAGGAGAATTACTCCAAACAATAAAGAGCATCTACATAACATATTAGCTGCAAAGTTGCAGAGAACAATGTATAATCTCCTTTCTTCAGCAGAAGCCTTATTGTTGACAACATTTCCCGAAAAGAGAACAACAATAATGATAACTCAAAAGTAAGTATTAAAGTGAGTCCCTATCAATGTAGAATTGAGCCTGCACAAAGAATCTGAATTTGCTATATTTGGTGGTCAATTTTATTACTTATCATCCAAGATAATACATAGGCATACGCATTAAACCCCAGAAACTCTACAGAGAATGCTATGCATAACAAGAAAGATCAAGACTAAGAACCATTTCATTGATGTAAAGTCAAATATTCTGATTCTATCTGATAATGAGACCAAAAAAAAAACAAAATCTAGCTCCTAGACGATGGTCACAAAAATCAAGGAATACAACCCCAGTACCATTGGTCACTTAATATGCCAAGCCTCACCAACGTATTGCAGTGTCTGATCCGATATGCCGGACTCTTTGGCAAATTTTCAAGCAATTGTGATTGTCTGTACAAGCATTGATGACTTTGATCATATGAAGTAAAAAGTAACAATGTATGCACCAAAAGGATCATATAATCAAATCTTTCCAATTTGACAGACTTATCAACAGAAGCAATAAAAATTTGCAATCCTTATGCTACAACACAATTTCATGTGTTAGTAACCACATACAGACTTTCAGACAAATAAGCTATAAAACGTATTAAACATATTGAATCAAGAAATAACGATGAGAGCAAGCCTAATGATGAAATTTCTGTTTATGTACATATCTTAAGAAATATTCTGTACAAAGACTGGAAAATTGAATACAGAAGAACAAACCAGTGACAGTAAGAAGGATATCTTACTGTCACTAGCTTGTTTTCCTGAAATAATTGTTTCCATAAAGAGATGAACACTCAGTGCAAAATAGCATGTATATCACATCTTTCTGTACATGCCCTAGGACTTTGAGCTATATGACAACAAAAATCTGAATGACCAACAGTCTTTTCTTTGTGAAAGGAGAAGGAAACAAAAAGGACAATTTTCCTTATCCTGTTCTATCTCTATAACCAGTTCTATCACCTAGAATACAGGTGTGGCCCTGTTGGTAAATGATATGAGACACAAGCATTTTTGAAGCCTTACCCAATCGAACGGCTATCAATGCATGAACTAGCAATTAGCATGTTAAGATTTGAGACTAAAGATTTCAAGAGTCACACCACAATCAATTAAGACATACATGCAAAAGTATAATATTTCCTCTAGAAGCTATATTGTCTAGAAATGGACAAAACTCATGAAGTCTACAGCAACCAACCAACTACATAAATTGTATAAATCGACCCCTGCAGACACTTGTCACTGATTACAGTTTCCACTGTATATCTATCCAGCACTTGTTATCCAAATACTTGTCGTATTCCTAGTCATAATACGTGAATCTTGATTGTATTTGGTAAAAGCATTAGTCTGCATAATTGCACCTTTTGAAATAGAACAGCATTATTAGTCATGATCATAGTGCCATAATCCAGTAGCATTAATGGACTTGCTAATCATAAAGTAGCATGGATTGCATGTGCGAAAAGTTGCACGACGACAAAATTGTATGACGACAAATTGCAGAGCAAGATACAATTCAAAATGCTTAATGTTATGGTAAATCCAGTTTAAGTTTACTTTCTATATAGAGGGCTCTTTAAGCATGTTCATTACATTGCAGAATATATATTAATCTTTTGATATGCTGGATAATGTTGTATGTAAATAAGTTTATACAATCAAAGCATATGGAACGTAGTTAAGAGAAAAAGCGGATGAGGTTGAAGGAATTTGGCTGCCATCGGCTACTAGTTAGTGGTTAACAGACAGGATGATTTCCTATTCTGTTTGTTAGCTCTAAAGTCAAAGAATTAGTTGCTGCAGAAAATGGAAAGCTGTTAATGCCGACTGCTTGGGAAAACAACTATCAGCCTCTAGAACTCGTGATCATCAATGACTTTTTTGTACAATTTCTTAGGACTGCTTGATTAGCAATGTTAAATGAAAATCAATTATGAAGAGATGGAAGGAAAAGAGTTTGGATGAATATTACTCCCCATCTTCAAGGAAGTCAAAAAATGATATCATTTACGGAAAAATGAAGCCAAGAATGGCTCATTTCCATTTTGAACCACCTGGCAGGATAAGTTTTGCAAACCACACAAATCTTATTCGCAAGAGAAAATTGGCATCAGATTTTACCAATTGAACTCAACCGGCTTGGTCAATCCATGAGTCAAGCCAACTCAATTGTGAAACTATATACTTTTCTACCGATACTTTTACCACCAAGTTTAGGCCAGCTATAAGACCTGGTTGCCCACAGCACACATCACAATGGTTGCACTTCTCTCACCAATTTTGTGAGCAGGTGCTCTAGAGTCTTTTAATGAGTTTTTTAAATTGACTGCACTGAATTTGGCACCAAAAAAGAGGACGCCCAAAATTTTTGTACATTATAAGATTTCATGGTAAGATAAGAGTCTAATAGAGGTTTTGTAAATGCCATATTGGCCTTGTGAGATCAAACATGCTCTGGAGATGGCTATGAGGACCACTCATGATTTAAGAGAAGAAGAAGAAGAATTGATGATTAAGCAGTTTTAGGCAAGAGAAATTTAAAAAATATGAAAAGGAGAAT
The DNA here is from genome assembly GCA_027563865.1 of Erythroxylum pelleterianum. NCBI lineage: Eukaryota > Viridiplantae > Streptophyta > Magnoliopsida > Malpighiales > Erythroxylaceae > Erythroxylum > Erythroxylum pelleterianum. The sequence goes on from JAOQMR010000062.1 coordinate 45,890, forward strand.
GACCGTTCTAGGCCCTAGAATCTACAAACAAAAGTTCTCCATAACCCCATGAATGGAGCCAAATGGTCTGGAAATGGCCAAGTCATTTCACAGACTCAAAATGATGGTTGTAAGTTTTGTTGTTATTTTTAACATGGAAACTAGTGCAAAGGACATTACCACAAAAATTGGCAGGGAAACTTATTACTGGTGACACAACATTACCGTCTTCAGTTCTCTTCTTAACTCAAAGTCTATTACATCATACATGGTAATTGTTCTAAATAAACTAAGAAGTTTACTTATTTGAATTCTTCAAGTAAGAAAACAATTCACCAAGATTTTCATCACAGAGATTTTCCAACTTACCACTGACATCATATTTCCATCCCACTTCACATTCTCTACATGAAACTTAAATGATATGTGTGTCGAGTTTGATTTAGAATCGTCGACGGATAGGCACAGCAAGTCTATCGAGGCACTTTGCTCCACGAAACAAATATGGTAATGAATAATTGATTAGTGTACGAGAGCTAGCACCCCTTGTAGCCTGCGTAACAAAATGCAATTAGATTTCATTCACAATCCAGTAAATTTTGATAAAGACAACATTCTGATATTTGGGCTTTAACACAAGTGTTGATACTTTGAGATCAAGGCTTCCTCCATAGTTCCACTTACCAGTGGTTGTTCCATTTGACGAACATTAGCTTCACGCTTTGTCTTTGGCAATACCTCATCATTAGTTGATATAACCACGTTATCATGATGATCTGGTCTCTTCCCTTTGCTAGTCCCCACAATTCCTTGTTCAATATTAAGAAGCCTACTGGCATATACACAAAACAAATACTAAGAATGTCTAAGATATTGAAATTCCATGCTTTTCTGTGTAAGTGGCCCTTCTTCTTGTTCTCAATAATTGTAATACCACCTTTCAATATGCATAAGAATAAAAAATTCTATTAAAAAAGCCAAACCAACAGAAATAAAGTACTTAACCAGCAAAAATTCCTTTTCAAATAAATCAATCTTCATCCGGAAAAGAAAAAAAAAACTTGATCTTAATTGGATTCCAGTTAAACCAAAAGTTAGTTTTAGATGAACTGGTGTTGGCAATTTGGTTTATCACTTGAATTGCATTTATCTAGGCATTGCTGACAGCAAAACTATGGATGGTTGCCAATGCTCAACAGCATGTAGGTTTCATGTTGTGACAAAGAAAGTATACCAGAATTCTGTTTTAGGTGTTATATAGATTGCATCTGAGGAAATTAGGGAGCTTTTAATGCATTTAAGATCTAAATTAGGTACTAAATAGGATGCATCTGTACACGGGCAAACTATATAGATGAGTAACTATATGCAGAATAGTAAAAAATTTATAGGGATTGTTTATCCTTTTTCATCACTTTGATGTTCATTTTCTTCTTCTCTTGAGTGAGATAAGGAAAGTAGGGCTCGTGTCAGTACATATTAACCTCATCCACAGCCGCGGGCATTAAATAAGACTGCAGGAACTTAATGAAAGACAAGCAGCCATGTTACAGTATATTGCCTTATCTGAAGAAACTTAACCACAGGAGTGAAATAGACAAATATACTGAAAACAAAAACAATATTACATTCACAGAAGTCAGGAACAGATGTTAAAAAAATCATTTATCTGTTAGCTATCAGCATGTTTTATTCTTGCAAGGGAGTAAGTATTTTTCTGTCAATTTGTGTCGTTGTTTAAACTTCATCCAGGCCATCGTCTTACATGGGCCTGTTCAACAAGGATGATACAACTTGTGTAAAAAGAAGGGATGAAGTGTCTTGATGAGGTATGGTGGGCCTTGGCCAAGGACTTTTTGGTTTGAAGAGTGGAAACAATAAGGTTGATAGAAATCTTCTTTCAGGTAACTCTCAAGGTTGTAAACTACATGTAAGGTAAACTACATGAATTGTAAATCGAACAAGAATGATCCAATAATTTCATTTAATGATGGGGTTAAAGAAGAAATAAAGAAGTCATAAAAAGAGAAATTTGTTATCACTGTTAGCTTCAAACATTTGCTTAGTCATCTTCATCTAACTAGCCTAAATGACAGGAAAGATGAAAACTTTACGTTGGCAGGGATTAAAAAAAAATGATTAGTCATACCAATGGGAATAAAAGGCAGTATAATGATGGGAGAATCCAACAGCACAAGAGTAAAGGCATTAGTCCTGGAAGCTACAAGAGTTTGAAAACTATACCAGTAAAAGATACATTTCTACAAAGTTGCCACAGACAAATCTCAAAATCAACTTATAGGCCAAGCATTGTCCTATTTCCAGGAGATTGAACTAGTGGACATCACTACATAGATTTCTCCTAATCTTATTAGGAAAATAAGCAATAACTATGCAGTTAAAGTTAACAAATCACTAGCTTTACACTATATTACATACTCTAAAAGAAGGGGATATAAGAAATACTCATGAAATGGGAATTTCCAGGAGTCAATAACATGAACATGAACATGAGATATGATATGTTTATATTTGGCCGGAGGTCGATGGAAGCACTTATAAGCAAAATGAAATTACTGAGAAGTGATGAACTAAAAGGAAGAAAACAGCTCTTACCTACTCTTCCTCTTCTTGGTTGGTGTCTCATCAGATTTTGACTCATTAAGTAAGACTAGACTTTCCACGTAAGATTCTGCACGGCACCACCCTCCAAAGCCAATGATTCCAAGATCATATATCTTCTGTTCTTCAGCGTCATATGTAATTAACTTATCATTGAACGATTCCATCAGTATTTCGCCGTTGCTTCTAAAACATAATGGCCTCTCAATTATACCCCTTCGATCAATGATGAACATCTTAATCCAAGAATCCACTACACCATATTCCTGCATCACCCATACGTTACAGTGATGATCATCCAGGTGAAACACACCAAGGGACTTTTGACACACTGTAACTGACAGTTCGTTCCATTCAGTAACCACAATTTTTGGTAAAATTATGCTGTCAAACAATTCTCTCTTGAAATCAAATGTCAAGACAGAATTATATTCTTTCTGATTCACTAATCTGTACACAAGCCAATGCACAATCCCATTCAAAAGGGCTGGTTGCATGTTGCCAAAACACATACCAAATGGATCAACACATGCATCAATCATCTTCCAAGATCTTGCATTCAGAGAGTAAACCTCAACTTCAATCGGATGTTTAAGCTTCTTGTTAATTACCATACTTCTCCGGACATTCACTATCCTAACAACCTTGTAGTCATTATTCTGCGAATCAAAGCCAAAGCCAGCAATAACCCCATAGATATTATTTGATGTATGACAAGGAATCAAAGGTCTAGGAAGTCTCAGGTATCTTCTAATGGAAGGATTCCAGAGAAGAGGATGAACAAGATAATGTTTTTCATCATTCGAGAGGCAAATAAGTCCGTCACAAGAACCAATGAAACCATTATTCCAGCTTCTAATCTTACAGGGATGTTCCATTTGCGAGTGTACACTAAACTCTTCATCATTATCACGATATATCCAACATGACTTTTCTGTGAACGGCTTTGATATGTACTTGAGGAACAGAAATGTATTACCTCGGGACCTAGCAGTGGTCTGTTCGAGATGGTTAGTGATGAACTCAGAACTTGAGATGATAGAATTCCAAGATTTGCAGACGCATTTGCAGCAAAGCAAAGATTTTACGGGCACCCTCATCAGTATATCGACCACCACTTCACGAGGCAGATAGTCTGACATCGTTGCTTCTCTTGTTTCCCTTCTTCTCCTTTGTTCTCCCAAGAACCGATCTTTGAGCACCGTTCACAGAAAACCAGCCAAAATACACCTTATTGAAATGAAAGACAAAGACGAAGAGGTTTAATTAAATTTCCCAGTAGTAGTTTTTGTCGTCTAGCTTGTTAAACCAGTCAGATTCTCTTTACAATGCTTTGACAAGTGTTTGCCATGCCAGAATCTCATAAGCTTTCCTGTCAAGAAAACAAGAAAACCACCTGTTACTGCGAGGAAACCGTTTCTGGGTTCCAAATCTGTAATGGAAAGCTAACTGGGTTTCAATTGCTTGCCAGATTACAGGGCTGTGTATCATTGTTTCGAATTCTGTAAGGCACGTTAGAGTCCATTTGTTCATTTTGGCTTTAGGATACAATATCTGCATGGGATTGTGCTTATAAATAAAAAAGCTACCTTGCTAGATTTCTT
>JAOQMR010000062.1:100023-112347 GCA_027563865.1 Erythroxylum pelleterianum
TTAAGTTGATTTTGACATTTATTCTATTTTGCACAATGCTAAGCTTATCAATATTTGTGGAGCAGGCAGCTTGCAATGTACACTGGACCAACAGGTATTTTACTAATTTAATACTAAAGGTGTGATTTAGGTACTAGTTGAAGCTATGATAATAGTTGTGCATAAGTAATTAACTTATATTTATGTCTTCTTATTATCTTTTTCATCTGGTTTATTTGGTTCTTGTTTCCTTTTTGATGGAAATTGCAGTTGGAGGTCTCTTGAATGCCACTTTTGGAAATGCAACAGAAATGATCATATCTATTTATGCATTGAAGATTGGAATGATAAGGGTAGTTCAACAATCTTTACTGGGCTCCATCTTGTCAAATATGCTCTTAGTTCTTGGGTTTTCTTTCTTTGCTGGAGGGATAGTTTATAAAAGGATTCAGCATTTTAGCAAGGTATGTCCCCAATATTTGATCAGATTAAGGATGAAGTGGCCGTTTTCCTTTCCTATCATTCTCCTATGTCTCAGTTCATATTGAAGTGGGATTGTCATTGCATCAGGCAGCTGCTCTTGTGAACTCTGGGTTGCTTTTGATGGCTGTAATGGGGATAATGTTTCCTGCTGTGCTTCACTTTACACATACAGAAATTCAATTTGGAAAGTCAGAGTTGGCTCTTTCAAGATTTAGTAGCTGCGTAATGCTAGTCGCGTATGGAAGTTACCTGTTCTTTCAACTCAAAACCCCTCATGATATGTATATTCCTGTGAACGATGAGGTATTTTATTTTATTACTTTTCAACTTAAAACCCCTCAAGATTGGTATTGTGAGTTGCGGGCCTTCATTCTAGTGTTTGTCTGTCCAGACTTAGCATGAGAGTTTAGCTTTTTGATTTAAAGTTTGTCAAATGGTGTCTTGGCAAATATGAAGCAAGAAACAAACCATACATCTAGCTCATATCTATCTACGAATAATTTCAAGTATGAAGTTGTCTTAAAATAGTTGTAGGTTGGACTAGTGAAAATCAAGAAACTACTCATGGTGTGATGTAATTACTATAAATGAGAGTACTTGGAGGTTTATTTTTAGAGAAAAAAACTAAAAGTTCTGTTTACATAATGTAAAAGTTCTAAAAGATTCCTTATTTTTAATAAAATTTATAAATCATAAGAAATTGTAGGGCTATGCCTTAGTGAAATCATCTGATACCTTGTTCTTGACTCAGCTTGGCTGCTGTTTTTCTTTTGTTGGGGCCATTAGGATTCCATTTGTGGTACTTAACATCTTGGTTTGGAAGTATAAACTTCATACAACTTGCGCAGGGAAGAGACAATCGTGAAGACGATCTTTCTGAAGATGATGCACCTGAATTAACTTACTGGGAATCAGTCGTTTGGCTAGCAATTTTAACTTTGTGCATCTCTGTACTGTCTGGTTATCTTGTGGACACCATCCAGGTATCATCCATTATGAAATTGTTTCTTTTCTAGGAACGATCCTCCTTTTTTGTATTCATGATTAAGATATATCAAAACTATTTGGAAAATGAAATGCAACGAAATGAAACTTTCAAGTTCAATAGTTCTAAAGTAGACTACCACCCTCCTGAAAATAATACAAGAAAAATTAAAAAAAAATGGTACCATAATTGAATCACCCCTATTGAATGTAATTACTATGTTACCTAAACGTGGTAAAATTTGATACCAATTACTACTCTCTTTTCAGGGAGCATCCGACTCGTGGAACTTGCCTGTGTCTTTCATCAGTGTGATTCTCCTTCCAATTGTAGGAAATGCTGCTGAGCATGCAAGCGCAATCATGTTTGCCACAAAGGATAAGCTTGTCAGTGCTGTGATAATATTTTTGCTGCTAATGTTAAATTTCTTCTATTATTCATGGTCATGGTGCTTATGTGATATCTGTTTAAACAAGTATGAACTCTAATTTATTTTTCAGGACATTGCACTTGGGGTTGCTATAGGATCTTGTACCCAGATATCAATGTTTGTGGTTAGTTCTTCAAAATTTTAATCAACTTTCAATATTAGGACAATATGGTTATGATTTGCTTGCTGTGGAATAACCAATAGTCTGTACTTTTGGAATAAAAGTATTTTCAGAGGTAAAAGGTTATTGTCTTCAATGAGCTAAAGAATTTTCTTCCCCTTTGACTTCAAGATTCCCTTTTGCGTCGTTGTCGGATGGATCATGGGAAGACCAATGGACTTGAACTTTCAACTCTTTGAGACTGCTACCCTGTTTATAACAGTTCTAGTGGTGGCATTTATGTTGCAGGTTTGTAATTGTGTCTGTTTATCCTTTTTTCCTTTCTTGTTTGTTAAAAAAAATCCTGCAGAAACTTTCAAGTCTGCGTTTTACCTGTCAGAATAGTAAATACACATGTATCTAATTTATGCATGTCTTTATACATCTAAAAGAATTTACATCTACTGGATATGCTTGGAAAGTTATGCTATTGTAAGGTTATGGCATAAAAGGTGATGCTATCCTCAAAGATGAACCTTTTTTGACGGTCGCAGGCAGTACTCACGGGGCATAAAAAAATTTAGATGCTCTCTCTTGCATATCCTATTTCTTATGGATTCTTTACTACCAAAAGAAAGAATGGTTTCATCTAGGGGCATACATATACCTTTGGTTATCTCCATTTCTGCTTTCTTTTCTCAAGTACAAGTAGTTCAATTCTACAGTACCAAGAAGAACGGTTTGGTTACAAGCTGAAATAGAACTTGGCATAAAGTCAATATTAACGAAAAAAGAAAAAATAAAGAGGTCCTAAAGAAGAAAAACAAGTTTGCTAAAATTGGCACATCGTTTGATTTTGTCGCTTGATGTCTTAGTAGAACTTGACTATTTCCTTACATGTTCACTTGTTGGTTTTAAAAAACATTGGTTTTGGCCAGGATGGGAAGGCAAACTATTTTAAAGGCCTGATGCTTGTTCTCTGCTATCTCATAGTTGCTGCAAGTTTCTTTGTACATGTCGACCACCCTTCAAACGGTATGTCATCTGAAATGTTTAAGCATTATCCAAAGTATTGTGCTTGAATTCAAAGAGCATTTCATTCTGAAGTTGCATTTTATTCTTTGTTGGAAGTGATAATTTGGAGAATTTTCAATTTTTATGATTTTGACTTTGTCAATACTAATGAGCATATATTGGATGGAAGCCAATGGTATGCTATTGTTGGAACAATAAAAAGTTTTATAACTTCTCAGTAGAGGTATAATCTTTTGGTAAAGTAAATGCGTTTTTTAAGATATTGCGTAAAACATAATATATGTAATTCATATTCTTCCGTTTAACTGCACATTTGGCAAGTCTAAGAGATCGAGCTCATAGTGATGATTTATGCTGTGGTTGATACAGATGAATGATGATGCTTACGGCAGTAGCTAAAGCGGCAAAGTGTCCTCAGCTTTGTGCACAGAAAGGTCAATATCAGGCGGGCAGTCATTATTGTGGTGATGCAATGTGTGCAGCCTGAAATCTCTGGTGTATCATGCTTCTGGATAGTTTTCATAATCTCGGAGAAGCAGCATTTTGGACGGAATCCAGTGCTTGTGCATTGAAGCAGATCATTCTTTGTTGAATTCTTAAGATTATTTTTGTTATGCAGTCATCATCACGAGCAAAAGGTGCTTGTAATACTAATGATGTCGATTAACGTTCTAGTGTCTATTTAGAGAAACTCTAGCTCCTGTAGACTCAAAAGGGAAGGAGCAGAATGACGTGTGAACTGTTTCCGTAAAGCAGATGGTCCCAGATTTTGGTAAAAGAACGCCCTTTACCTGCATCATTTTATATTATATGCCACAGAATTGTATATATATAGAAGTGAAATATGAAAACTTGCATTAAGGATAAACAAGCTCGAACTGGTTACTACCGCCGTGTTACAGTGACACTCTTAATGTTATTTTATATCCCATCCCTCATTCCATTCAAGAAATAGAACTATCATAAGGCAAAGGAATGATAAATTCAGATTTATTATACAAAAGTTTTACCAGGATGTGAATCATAGATGGAGTTTGAACATTCAGCTTCCTGAAGTCAGAAGTGAAAGAAATGAGATACTGGGAGCCTGAAAAATCTGAAAATGCTGCGTTACCTTGATCAGGTTATTTTGAGTGAGAGACCTTGACAAAACAGGTCATCGGAAACTACATTAGAAGGCTGAACAGATCGAGTTTAGCTCAACCGAGATCAAGCTGAAGCTAAAATGATTTTATTTTATTCGAATTAGTCCAACCTTAATATGTTGAATTTGCATTAAATTGAACTCAATCTATCATTTCAAAGAATATATCTTAATTCTAATTCAGTGAAATTATGTAATTGTAGCTCTTGTAGTGCCATCTCTCATCTGCCATTCTAGTCTGTGTTGATGGCTTATTAAAGTTGTATCAGTACTTAAGAGGAGAGTGTATTGTCTAGCAGATGGATCATGAACTTTTAGCTTGTTTGCTTCTTAATGTGAAACTCGGGGTTGTTTGAGCATTTGAAGAGAGCTTGATGAAGCTTGCAACTCACTGCACAATCTTTTGGAATTCCTGTTCTGTTTTCTCAACTGAAATTATTCTTATGCATCCGTATTCTTTATACAAGTAATGCTCATAAGCTGATGATATAGTTTCAAAGCATAGATAGTTTGCTTTTCTTATCTCTCTGTGACAATTTTGTTGTCATTACTTTAGAAAAAACTTATTTTGCTTGCATGGTGAATAATGATAAGAGATAGATTAAAAGGTGACTAGTGTTAATAAAAAAATTGAAAGGGACGAAGCGTAGGCGGTTAAGACATATTAAAAAGAAACAATATTAGTATGATACAGTGAAAATATGTGAAACAATAGTACTTACAATTTGTAAGAAGAAAAAATGAAAGCTTGAGAAGAACTAAGAGGAAGTGATCTAAAATGATACGACTCTGTTATAACTTACTGAGGACATGACACGAAACGGATCACTCATAGTAAGTTCATTCTTGTTTTCTTAGATATTTTAGACTTTTTTTTTTAGAATTTTTCGTTTTATAGTTTTCTTTTTATTTTTTAATATGTAGTAATTATCTTCTAATTATTTAGTCTAGAGAGTCTCTTACTTAGCCTAATTATATTCTTGACATATTTGATTTGATTTATTATTATGCTTGTCTTTTAGGGATGGCAATAAGTTAGGCCTTCCAGATCCTACTTGATTCATTAATTTCTTAAATTTTTTTAAAAAAAGACAACATTTTATCGCTTTTGGTTGGGCCTCATGTCGAGCTGAGCTTGGACAACCCTAGTCAGAGTCCAACTCGTGGCCCGATCAACCTGGGCTTGGCACTCGGACCTAGCCCATATTTCAACAAGACTCTCGTTAAGCGTGGTTGTTGTTATTGCCGGTGAGTAACAGAAGTTGAATGCTTAAAATTTTCTCATGGATTAACACAACTTGTTCCTTGACAGTTCAAGTGTTCATAGATGCACTTGGTACGATGGGCGATGTTACTATTGAGATGAGAGGCAACCTTGTCAATCAGCTTGTTAATGGTCATGAAAAAGTAAAGAAGAAACCAAAGAAACGTAAAACTAAGATACCACGAGAGCCTTCTAAACCCCGAAATCAAGTGAATGAGAGGCAGTTTCGTCATGATTTTGAAATGCTGAAAGGAGCTCAACCAGGTTAGCTAGTTCAACATCCATTGTATCTACCATTAAACCCTACTGTGCAACCTGCTAAAACAGAATTGGATGCAATTCAATCTGTTACTCAAGAGAGTGAAAACGTTCCGGAGAAGTTGCAGAAGCAAGAGGATAACATGGTGCAGAAGTAACAGAGAAAGCCAAGGATCTCCCTGACAAGGAATTCATATCAGAAGCCTTTGCCTTGTTTAGCTGATTATCATGCTTGTCGAACCCTGCTACAAGGATTACAGCAACGATATCCTCAAATGCATCCTTTCACTAGGAGTTACTATGATTGTATTCAACGTGCTAAGCAACAAACAAGTTCAGCCGATATGTAAGCTTACAGCTTTACACGAGGAGTGTTTTCGTTTTACATACAGCACTTCCAACCTGATTGCTTGATTCTTCAGGTTTGAATAACCCATCCCCTAATTCTTGTCACATCACCGTTACTTAAAGCAATACCATACTCTTTACCATTTGTTTCTGTATTTTTGTTGAATATTGAATATCTCCCTTCTGAAATGGGTGCTTTGGTCTCCATCAATGAGACTTCCAGATGCTCAAGAGTTTTGCTTATGCTTAATATGATGGCTCCATTCTTTCTTATGCTTTCTCTTAGTGATGACCAGTGAAATGACCTGTTCAGGATGAGGTCTTTGGTGTTTTCCCCTTAGTTTTGCTGTATCAGTTAATGGTAATGTTGCGTAACCTTTCCAGACCCCACATTATCCTTGCTTGCTTATTCTAAGGGAGATGAATTTGTTAGTTGAAGACTCGTGTGCCTCGTTGATAATGCTCTGTATTATTGGTGGATGATTATCCAAATGATGTGATATTTGTGGACATAAATGAGATACAGGAGAGACCCATCAGACTAAATTTTCACAAATTTTGTAAGTTATCCTGTCAGATCTTATCAACTCTTTTCCAACCCCACAACAAGAGATTGTTAGGAACTTCCTATCCATTTCTGTGATCTTCAAATTGTTTGTCTTTCTGGAGAAACATTCCATATTCCAAGCAGAGATTGAAGCTGACAAGTAGAAAACTAGTGAAGAAAGTGAGCTAGTTCTTGCTTTAAGCATGGTTCACAAAACTATTACTAGACAAAGGGGAGAAGTGTGAAATGAGCTAAACACTCCAGGAAATAGAAAGCCTAAAGCTCCGGACTAGGGGCCAAGGATAGAACCTAGAATCCTATGGACACCCACCTAACCATTCAGTGGTCAAACTAAGACTTAATAGTTTAGTTGATCAACTAAAGGCAAGCAGGTCACGTTGGGAAGTCCAAATTTCTTGTCTAATATTACGGTGTCTTATTGTGTCTAATGAATTTCAGCCATTTATTTATGTGAGATGGGTTCCACAAAATAAATGGCTGAGATTCCATGAGATAGAATAAGACAGAGTAAAACTGGACAGAAGGTCTGGTTTGCACGTTGGGAGATACAGCTATAACATGTGAGTCGAGAAGGAACTAGTTTACCGATTGACTCGCCTCTATTACCAGGCATTCATATGCTTACAGAGCCTCCGGTGACAACTATGAAGTTACTTCACCGGACCAACAAAACATCCATTATCGCAGAATTTTGTGTTAGTTAGGATGGTGTTTGTTTAATTTTGATTTTCTTTTCATTGTAGCCAAAAAAAAAAAGCAGAAAAAGGCAAGCAGGTCATGTGTCAATAACTCTATATATGACATCATCCATCCACCATAGGTTAGTCCCCTACCTTGTGTAAAATAAAGGGGTCAGATCTTTTATTTTAAGCCATGTTTTGAAATCCAGATGGGATTGGTCGGTTCGATTGGTGATTAGTCGGATCGGTCAGCTATCTGATCCGGGTCATTCCTAAAAATCGGCTCTTAATTGAGCTAGTGAGAATTGGTAAAAATTGATCAATTGATCAGTCGGATCGGTCCGGTCGAACCGGTTCGACCACTGGTTCATTAATTTTTTTAAATTTTTATTTTTAATTTGGTATATTTTTATTTTTTAAATATTACTTATATTATATATAATTAAATATAATTATTGTGTAATTATGACGTCACACCGATTCGACTGGTGGTCGAACCGGTGACCAATAAAGCCTCCAATTTGACGTCCGGTCCGAATTTTAAAACCTTGATTTTAAAGGACGTGATCATCTGTGCACTGTAATTATATTTCAGCCTATTTTATCAGCATATTTATGTGTTATTTCAGTTAATTATTTTCTATTTTAATCTATTAAATCTTATTCACCCATAACAAATGTCAAAGTTGAGCCTGGATTGTAACCCCCAAAAAAAAGTTGGCCCTAGAATACTTACAATTCATAACTAATGTTTTAAAAAAACTCAAAATTAAATGAAAAAAAGAAAATTATGAATTAAAAAGTTAAACAAGTATTAAATTTTTATAAAAATGATTAAAAAATTGAATAAAATTGAAAATGTTGAAGTTTAAGTGAAAAAGATTATGGTAACTGATTAGTTTATAAAAACTGACCAATTAATTAACAAATTGATTAATTTTTAACTAAAAAATATTAAATTAAATTGAGGGTTCCTTCCTGCTAAGAAAACGAAAGGACATGGAAAAAGGAATTGACGCGTTATGAGCTGTTTTTATGGAGGGAAAGGAAAAGACAAGACCTCTGGTATTCCCACCTAAGTTTACAAATTGTATTGAAGTAGGTCAAAGCATCGAAAGCTTCTCCAAACGGTAAGGAAGACTTAATATCTAAGTAATTAGCAGCCCTTAAGATCTGGATTCAATTTGTTTGTAAGGATTAGGTCAGATGGAGATCATCGCAAGAGACAGTTTTAAGAATATATAGTATAATACTAAACTGTTTGTGTTTGACCAGCTTCTTCTTCTTCTTCTCTTCTTCCAGGTTGCTTCTGAGTTCAAACTTTTGCATAATGTGCTGGCGTGATGTTGTTTGTTTACTTTCATGACACAGATTCGTGTCACTTTTCGATATGGATAAACTATATCTAACTTTTGTAATAAGTTATACTAATAAATTATTTAATGAACCAATTATGTATTTGTTAGCAAAGACTTTAAGTTTTCTAATATGGTACAAAAGTCTCGCTAATACACGAGATCTAAAGAGATTTAGTAATATATAATTAAAAATAAAAATAAAAAGGTAAATATGTCTTGTACCCTTAAACAAGTTATAATTATCAATGATTAACCAGTTTGATCAGTGCAATTATAAAAACTTTAAATTTGTTAATTTTTGGGTTTAGTTTATATTAATAATTCTTGTTATTAAAAATTAACTAATAAATTAAGTAATTTTTATAAATCATCATAAATAGTTAGTTTTTATTTATCTTTCTTTTTTTTTCTAACATAAATTCTTTATTAACAAGCAAATATATATTTTTGGATGAAAACAAGTAAAGATAATCTCCTTTAATTTTATTTCAAAAATTTTAAAATTCATTTTTTACTGTATGTCATTTTATCAATGGTCTAATGCGGATTAAATATTTTAAACTTTTAATATTACCATTTTATTTTTAATATAATTTTTTTGAAACAAAGTTATTTTAATTATGTGATTAAATGACGTCGTTTTATTAATCTTCATTATTTGTATTAATTTTGGCTTACATGTATTAATAATTAAGATTTCTGAAACACGTGACAAGCCACGTTAGCCAAGTTAACGGAGATATTAAAGTCGAGTTAGAATTAAAAAAATTAAAAGTTTGAACATTTAATTATCACGTTTAAAGTTCAGGCTATAATTATAAAATTGAACAAAATTTGATATTTTTTAATCAATCTAAATGTTTATTTAATATACTTTTAATTTTTATAATAATTTAACATTATTAAACATTTAAACCTTAAATTTTTTATATTATGTACTATGTTTTGGTGTCATTTTTGAACGAGTATATGTCTCTCGTTTTCAGAGTTCCAAAACTCGTGGAAACAACAAAGAAAGCCGTTTCGTTTCAAAACATCCAAAATGCTGCAACTGTTTCACCTTAAAATCTGGCAATCACAAGGCCGATTCAATGTACTATATAATATCTATCTAATAAACACAAGTTTGAATTGAAGAGAAGAAGTTATAATGAGATGACACGTGTGGGACACTTGTCAAGACTTCCCCTCAATTGATATTGACATTTGATAAAAATTAAATCGGCCGGCCTTGAATTAATCGATCTTTTTATCCTTATTAGAATTTTTTATTTTTAAAACTTTTACTTTTTTATTTTTTAAATTTTGATTAAAAAATAATAACTCACATTTTAAAATAGAATTAAAAGTTAAACCGATAATATAAGAGTTTTAAAGTTTAATTAATATTAGATAATTATAAAATCGGTTAATAATTGAATAAAATTAAATTTTTTTAAATATTATTGGAAGATATTATCCTTGTCTATTTAAAAATTTAAAAATTAATTAAAAAAATAAAACTATTAAATAAAAATTAATTAATTAATTTTAGTTTATAAAAATTAATTAATGTATAAATTTGATTAATTAATTAATTAACTGATCAGTTTTTAAAAAAACTAAAAAATTGGGCATTTCAAAATTTTCACAATTAAACCGACTTAATCAATTCAGTTTTTTTAATGACTAATAATAATGAGATAAATATTAAATGTGAACTACTTAACTATTGTTTATATAATAATTAAATTTGATTCTTCAATTCATCCCTAATTAATTAAATTGGACATAAATCAATAATTTATTATATTATTATTATTAATTTACATTTAATGTTCATATTATTTATTTTTAAATAAAATTTAAGAGTTTTTTTTGAAAATTTGGAAATTAAAATGAGTTTTTTTTTTATGTTTTTAAAATTAAAAAATCTATTTCTTTTATCCTTCAATATATATATATACTTCAATATATATTCACGCGGTATGCTTTCATCCCATGTTTCGTTTCTTACGTTTTATTTTATTTTTTTATTATAAGTAGCCGACCAAATATGCCGCGCTGCATCATCTTCCCTTTCCCCACATGAGCCATCTCTAAAGCTCTGCCTATATATATTATATATACATAGACATCATCAAATATATCTACACATCTGTACAAGATCTATTCATTTGTTGAAATCATCTTGTTCTTCATCTCTTAACGTACGTAGCTCTCCAGGCTTCTCCAAGTTCCTAGCTATTCTTAAAAACTTTTGGTGGATTGTTTGGTTTCCCAGAAGGTTTTTTTTGTCCCAAGATGAGTCAGAATCAGGCTACAGGTAAAAGTTTCATCTCACTTTCTGTTTTCTTTTCAGTTCCAGTATCGTAAAGATGGTTTCTTGATGAATATCATTCACCAAGTAAAGAACTTTCTTCATGATTCTGGATCTGAGAACTTATCTTTGTTTTGGTTAGTTCTATAGTTGATGAAATCCTCTGGTAGTGTTGACTTGATTAGATTTAACATGGAAGAGAGTTAAAACTCAGAAGTCAGCATTCTGTCGATAATTTAAAGAATTGAAGAGTGTCTGAGCTCTGATTATTATCAACTGTTAATGCTTATGGCTTGAAATATGTTTGACAGCAGCATATCCACCACCTCCGGCATCAACCGGACCATATGTAGTTCCACCGCCGGCAGGTTACCCCACCAAAGACGATCAACCCTACACTCAAAACCCTGTTCCTGTTCAGACAAAATCCAGGGGTGATGGCTTTTGGAAGGGATGGTAAGCTTCAATATCTGTACTTTTTCTTTTGTTTTTTTTGGGTTTAAGGAGGTTGTTCTGTGATTAAACTCTTTCCTTTTTTGGTGTATGCAGTTGTGCTGCCTTGTGTTGCTGCTGTGTGTTGGATGCTTGCTTCTAGAGGAGGAGGCAGAGAAGGTGGGGGAATTCAGTTCCATTAGGGGTTTCCTTATACGTGTAGTTTCTTAAGAGTGTTTGATTTATTGATGTAATAAAAGAATAGTTTGTTAAAGAGTGGTTGATTTGTACACGGATTACTCATAGTTGTTGACTTTTCTTTGTATAATAGATCACATTGGATTCGTTTTTCAATCTTTTTCTCCACTTTTTTTTTACCCGTCAAAATTAAAAAAAAAAGGATGGAGACAGTTTTTTCATTATAACCAAATACTTTATTATCTTCAATTTTTTGTTCTATTTCATTTTTAAATTTTCATCTTGTCTTTCCATATTAGAGACAGTAAGCAAATGCAAGATTTGAGATAAGTTGATGGATAAATCTTTCGTTAAATCTTATCTACCTATTTATGTGAAATTTACATAAATATATAAATAAAATTAAATAACATATATTAGAATATCCTAATAAAAACAGGATATTTCAACATGTAGACTTGATACCAGTGTTATGGATACCGTTCCGTATCGGCCGGTATCGGCAAATCCGATACCGATACTTTGACTTTGGTACCGGGTTTGAATACCGGTTGGTACCGGTCTGTTTCGTCTGTACCGGCCGGTATTCAAAAATACCGGTCAAATACCGGCCGGTACCGAAAATTTTAAAAAATATAGGGGTTTTTTTGCAAAATTTTTAAAAATTTTCAAAATTTGCCTCCCTCCCTCCTACCTCTCCTTCCCCCTTCTTTTTCAAAGTTTTAAAATAATAATAAATATTTTAATAATAATAATAATAATA
>JAOQMR010000062.1:113813-145460 GCA_027563865.1 Erythroxylum pelleterianum
ACAGTACAACTATATAATATATCAATATGGACTATTTTGTAATTTTTAAAAATTTTAGGGACTATTTTATAAATTTAAAAAATTCTCCGAAACGGTACCGGTACCGGTACCGTTCCGTTCCAAAGCTCAATCCAGTACCGATTCCGGTACGGTATTCATAACATTGCTTGATACTCATGTGGACCACTTTCGTGAGACTTGGCAAATTGGCCTCAACATATACTCATGTGGACCATTTTTATTAGACTTGGCAACAAGCCGTCCTGATCTTTTGCCCATGTGAACCACTTTTCTATGAGACTTGGCAAACTGGCTTGGGCCTGATCTTACTTTACTAAGTTCGCCCCAAAGTTAATTCTCAGGTCTACTTTTGGTATGGTTTGGGTTGCGTTTTGAAACTAATATTTTAAAATATTGGGCCTTAAGTTTGACTCAAACTTGAGTTGTTCAAGTTTGGTACAATTCAAGATCCGACAATTATAAAGAAAAAAATGATATTAATTTGCAAAAAATGATGTTTTTTATTTTTATTTAAACATTTTTATAAAATTTTAAGTTGGGTTGAGTTAGAATTTGAGCTGTTTGAATCGGATTGCCACTCCTTTTATTAGGATCCTGGCTAGAAATTCCTTTTCCAAGCAAGTTGAACTCTTTTTCATTGTAAGGTGATACCCAACAATTTATATTTATGAACTAAGAATAGGTAAGGTAACAAATCAAGTTGATTAGGTTGATATTCTCTTAAAGTGAACAGTTTAATGTTGTTTTGATTTTAAATTTTAATAACAACACAACAATACTGAAAGAGGATCTCACTAAAATGCGAAATTTAGGGAGATTTAGTAGTGTGTAACTTTACTCCTATTTGATAGAGATGTTGGTTTCGATATGTCCGTATATAATACAAAATATAGAAAAATACATATACATAAAGGCCTGGTTTGGATGATAGCTGATCAGCTAATAATTAGCTGATTGACTAATATCAGCGGTTTGACTTTGTCAAATAGCCATTAAATTTGTTTGGTAAATGACTGGTTGGGTTAACTGATTGAACCCAACCAATCAAAAATGAAAAACTGCCCAGTAGCAGCTTTTGGGGTAATCAACTCAAATATCAAATATATGTAGAGCCATATATATAAAACGCGGAAAAGATGAGCAAAACAAGATAAAATAAGTAAATAAATATAAAACTTAAAAAAAGACAGAGTACAAGAATAAATTACACCAGTCATTACAAAAAAGTAATTAAACTAATTAAGAAACTATTTAAGCTAAATAATGAGGAAAGAAGTACTAAGTAATCAAGAAATTAATGTGAATTATAAATTAAAGACTCAATTTTAATTCTATAAAAAATAAATATATTTTTATTGCCTTGGATTTGCTGCTTTCTTGTTTCCAATTATATCAAATTTTACTCCTACAATGTTTTTATTTTATCTTTTTTTATTGAGACAATAAACCACGGGAAGATTAATCACAAGGAAGGGGATGTTGAAGGCAGGGTTGGTGACTGAAGTGAAGTCGTAACAAAGTAGTCGTACTGGAAGGTGCAACTGGATCACTTCTTTTTCAGAGAGAAGTAATACTTGTTGAATATTTTAGTTTGATACTACTTCACACTAAAAAAGAAAAGAGCTACATATGAACATGCAACTTGCTTGCATGAAGCTGGAATTGCTAGCAATTGCCGGTTGACCATACGACGATGAATTCATTCTCAAGCTTTGTAATATTTAAAGAATTTAAGAGAACAAAGGAGACATTTTTATATAAGATCTTTTACTTGTATCCTAGTTGGCGCGATTGGACTTATAATTAATCTAATTTGTATTTATTTTTGTAATTATATCTAGGGAAGCCTTATTTTCAAGGCAATTTCCCTTATTTCCAAGGCAATGAGAGAATAGGGGAAATTGCCTTGGAAATAAGGGCTCCCTTATATCTAATAGAAAAGGAGCATTTTAGACAATTGGGCCTCTCGATTCTCATGCCTCTCAGAAACCCAACCCAAACCACTAATTGAAAAGAATAATCTAGGGTTTTGAATCGCCCCTCTTTATGCGCTATATAAATTCGCGTTTTAGGGTTAGAGGAAGCGAGAGCGTGAATCAGAAATGGTGAAGTTTCTCAAGCAGAACAAGGCGGTGATCCTCCTCCAAGGCCGCTACGCCGGCCGCAAGGCTGTCATCGTCAAATCCTTCGACGACGGCACCCGGGACCGCCCCTACGGTCACTGTCTCGTTGCTGGCATTAAGAAATATCCCGGAAAAGTGATCAAGAAGGATTCGGCTAAAAAGACGGCCAAGAAGTCTCGAGTGAAGTGCTTCATTAAGCTGGTGAACTATCAGCATCTGATGCCTACCCGCTACACTCTCGATGTGGATTTGAAGGACGTGGTCAACGCGGATGTCTTGCAGAGCAGAGACAAGAAAGTTGTAGCGGCGAAGGAGACTAAGGCTAGGTTGGAGGAGCGGTTCAAGACTGGAAAGAACCGGTGGTTCTTTACCAAGCTCAGGTTTTGAGCTGGTGGTTTGGTTTTTAGATGCTCATCTTTTTTTGTTGGAATATTTTCAAAAAAAATGAATTTTGTATTGGATTAAGATGAAGATTGCGGGGACATTTTCCGGATCTGCTATGGTTAGAGTCGATATTTTAATTAAAATTTCTTATAACTAACTTGCTGCTAGTTTGGTCTCATTATTGGAATGGTTTTGGCATGGTTGTTGATGTTCTTATCTAGTTGATTTCTGGGGCTTGTTCATACGATCTTTACGAATAGTTATCCATAAAGAGCTTTTGATGGGTATATCACTAGATGATGCTGTTAGATTTAGGGAAACAATAGAGATTCATTTCATGCCAATATGGCGTTGGTTGGTTGATCTTTTTGATCTTAACAACTCATTGAACTTCAACTTTGTTAAGCCCTTTGTTTTGGTGTGTTCCTGAGTATTTATTTTTTTCTTTCACAATGATTTAGATTTCTATATAACAATGCCTTGTGCGTGTTTGTATTAAGGTATTGATGAATGCCTTATGATATTGATATAACAGTAGTTCTGTCCCTGCCCAAAGTTTCTAGGAAATTTTTATTTCCGAGAACAATTAGCTTAGTGAAAGTGCAGAATTAGCAAGCCTTTGTTGGCATTATGATGCAAGAAAGCTTTGGGGTCAAGTCTCAAGAGGCAATGGATTATCCGAAGTGTTGAAGGCTTGGATGTTTAATGAAAGCTAGTTTAAAGCAGAATTAAAATGTTTGGTTTCCAAATTATATTTTGGTAATGTCAATTGGTTGATCCATGTTTGAAAGCTGCTTTTGAAGTTTCCAATGGCACAATTCTGAAAGTATGCTTGGGGCTTGATGCAATTTGTTACCTCTCCACCCTGTTGGTTCTAATACATGTCCTCTATAGTTTGAGACAATACCGAAGCTATTACAAAATACAAACTTGAGTCTTTGGTATGAAGTTAAAAGATCTAACCTGCAGCTATAGTCATGACTCCTGAGGTATGGCTCTGTCAACTCAGCCTTTGTATCATAGTTGTTTCACCCTTAGTTGTAGGGGACAAGAAGTCTGTTATGTAAAGGCATTGTGATTGTGAGTTGGTAAGGGGCTCTCTTCGTTTAAGTGAAGTTGTGGGTTCGAACTGTTTTTATGTATGCAGCCGTTTAAAATTTAGAGTTAGAGTTTTGCCTCTTGCAAAGGTTTAAGTGAGAATCTGAGTATGGATGGATTAAAGATACCTTTTTATAGTTGAGACATTTCTAAAACACTTCGAAAAAAAAAAGTCATTGTGCTTGGTATCACTTGCCAACTATTAGAAACATGTTCATGCAAGTCTTATATTGCATGACGATGGAAGGGCATAATGTTCATTAGTATTATTAAATTAGCAAGTAAACGTTAAGTTTCTATATTTTGTAGTTGTTCATAATCTTCTTCATAATTTGCACAATTTTAGACATTTTGTAAGTTAATAATTAGTTAAATATGCTTTACATGATAAAATTATAGTTTTAATTACTTTAGCCAAAATATAATTACATTGTTAGGGTTTGGTTTAATATTTAATAAACCACACCAATGTTTGGGACTTAGTTAAAACCTTTTTTTGTTTAATTTTTTAAGGAAAATGAAAATAATCTAATAAAAATAACATTTTACATAATTAAATATTGTTGTCAGTAAAAAAATAAATGGGGTGAAAAATATAAACTTTCCTTATAATTTAAATTTTTTACATAATTAAATCTCCTGACTTTTAAAATTCTAAAAAATATCATTCTAATTTTTAGTTTTTGAGAAAAGCCTCTCGTTCAAAGTTCACTTAAAAAATAACAACAAAATATGTGCTACATAAATATTATAATTAAATTAATTAAATGTTACTAATATGATAATTAAAATCAATTATTAAATTCGAACCAAATCAATTAAGTTAGAATTAAATTAATAATTATAATAAATTCTTAATTTAATTTAATTTTAATTAGCTTAGTTTAAATTTATGATTTGAATTGAATCTTAATGCATATAACATTTGATTAATATAAGTACAGTATTCATAGTGTGTAAATTTCGTTATTATTATTTTTATAAATGCTTAAAAATTAAAATTTACAAAAAGCGTCGTTGAGAATTTTAACAATTTGCTTTAAAATATAGATGTCAATGGATCAAAAAGGGCTTGGGTTGTTTCTAACCTGACCCGACTAGACCCTGGGCTAGAATAGCCCATGGCTCGGCTTGTGGCTTGACGGTCCTAGTCAGGCAACGACATTGATTTGACAAAATAATATTTATTTTGAAGTAATAATTAAGCTACGAGTCAGGCTGCATCTGCTCATGACCTGTTGATTTCGGCCCGTGACCCGTTTAGGTCGATCATGGCCAGCCTGTGCTCCAGCCAACTAGAGCTAAAATCGAGCCAGGTCAGTCCTTATTGACATCCTTACTTCGAAAAAGTCTTATTTCTTTTACTCAAAATAAACGATGTCTAATGTGAAAGGAGCATTTTTTTTTAGACAATCGGGCCTCTCGGAAACCCAACCCAAAGCTCCAGTTGAAGAAAAACACTAGGGTTTTAAATCCCCTTCTTATGCGCTATATAAATCCGCGCTTTAGGGTTAGGGTTTAGAGAGAAAGTAAGAGCGAGCAAGCGTGAATAAAAAATGGTGAAGTTTCTCAAGCCGAACAAGGCGGTAATCCTCCTCCAAGGCCGCTACGCCGGCCGCAAGGCTGTCATCGTCAAATCCTTCGACGACGGCACCCGGGACCGCCCCTACGGTCACTGTCTCGTTGCTGGCATTAAGAAATATCCCGGAAAAGTGATCAAGAAGGATTCGGCTAAAAAGACGGCCAAGAAGTCTCGAGTGAAGTGCTTCATTAAGCTGGTGAACTATCAGCATCTGATGCCTACCCGCTACACTCTTGATGTGGATTTGAAGGACGTGGTCAACGCTGATGTCCTGCAGAGCAGGGACAAGAAAGTTGTAGCGGCGAAGGAGACTAAGGCTAGGTTGGAGGAGCGGTTCAAGACTGGAAAGAACCGATGGTTCTTTACCAAGCTCAGGTTTTGAGCTGGTGGTTTGGTTTTTAGATGCTCATCTTTTTTGTTGGAATATTGTCAAAAAAAATGTATTTCGTAATGGATTAAGATGATGATTTTTGCATAATGATTGTTCAAGGTGGATTTTGTGGGAGCATTTTCCTGATCTGCTTTGCTTAGAATTTCTTATAATTAACTTGCTGTTAGTTTTGTTTGATTATTGGAATGGTTTTGGCATGGTCTTGATGTTCTTATCTAGTTGATTTCTAGGGCTTGTTCATATGTGCTAAGTATGATCTTCATGAATACTTATTCATAAAGAGCCTTTGGTGGGTATATCACTAGATAATGCTGTTAGATTTAAACAAACAATAAGGATTCGTTTCATGCCAATATGTCTTTGGTTGGTTGATCTTTTTGGTTTTAACAATGGACTTCATCTTTGTTAAGCTCTTTGTTTTGGTGTGTTCCGAGTATTTATTTTTTCTTTCACAATGATGTAGATTTCTATATAACAAGGCTTTGTGGGTGTTTGTAACAGGGTATTGATGAATGCCATTAGTTTATGGCCGATAACAATTAGGTTAGTGAAAATGCAGAATTAGCAATCCTTTATTGGCATTATGATGCAAGAAAGCGTTTACCTGAAGTCTCAAAGAGGAAATAGATTATCTTAAGTGTTGTAGGCTTGGATGTTTAATTAAAACTAGACTAAAACACAATTAAAATGTTTGGTTTCCAAACTATAGTTTGAGACAATACTGAAGCTATTACAAAATAAAAACTTGAGGCTTTGGTATGAAGCTAAAAGATTCTCTAACCTTCAGTTATAATCCTGATGTATGGCTCTGTCAATTCAAGCTTTGACAGGATGTAATAGTCAGACCAAAAGGTAAATTACATTTGTTTCATAGTTGATTCACTTTTGAGAACTGTGCATTATTGAACTTTCTTTTGTGTTGTAGTTGTACATAGTTGTTTCACCTTTAGTTGTATGGGACAAGTCTCTTAAGTCATTGTGCTTGTCATCCCTTGTCAATTTTTAGAAGCATAGACATGTAAATCATATATCACATGACAATGGAAGAGCATAATGTTCACCTCAAACTGTGATTTCTTAGTTGATTCCATTGCTAAGTTATCTGAAAAAAGGTGCTGAGACCTCTACTTTAACATATTAAAGCATTTGGTACCTCAAATATTTTGAAACAACAACTCTAGTTAGGGTTAAGATTGAGGTCATTTGCACCTCTCTAAACCTTGTATTCAACAAATATTTTGATTCCAAGTACTCAAATCTGTAGTTAACTACTTTAACTATATATTCCAACTGTCAAATGCTATGAAACTTTGTTCTAGAAACCGTGTTGTGCAATGATTTCAGGAAATAATCATATGCCATATTCGGATTCTTGTCTTAACATCAATAAGAAGTCCAAAGTTTTGAGGGTAATTATGTCATTAACTTGTGATTGATTAATCAGTGTAAACAAGTTTAAGCCGAAAGTGAGCAAGTTAATCTCAATGGACTATTATTCATTTCAGACAAACTCTGGCGAAATATATTGATTGGAATTAACTGTCTCATTGTCATTCCCTAAAATGGAAGGACTTAAAGAGAAATACGAGTAAGCCCATAAAAATTAGGGGTGGAGGACCGACCTAATCACTAATCAAAATTAAGGGTGGCAAAATAATACTCATTGCAATCCGGTCCAACTTGGTCTAATCCAATCTACTTGAATTGAATGGGCTTTAATCATCTATAATTTATGGTTTCGAGCTTGAAATTTAATTTTTTATATAAAACAACATTATTTTAAAAATAAAAAATAAATTTGGTTGAATTTGACCGAGCTCGTACTTGAGCTTGAAGCTTCGGGCTCAATTGAGCTTTAGGCCGAGCTTCGGACAGAAAATGAAAATTTGAGGCAAGCTCGACCCGATTCGACCCCATTGCTAACTCCTTATCCCCTGGACCAAGACGAATTTTGATGTTTACCCCAAAATAGAATCCTATGTGTACAACATAAAGATCACAAACCTAACTCCCATTAATTAATTACTTAATTTAATTGACTAATCATAGGTCTTTTATTAAATTTATAATATCAATAATTTTTAAATTAAATCATTATAATCCCAAATCAAACGGACTCAATGACACGCCTAAACGTAGGGAAAGAATACCAAAAACGACAACCAATCTCAATTCCTTCTTTATAAACTGAAGAAAAGTTGCGCAACTTTTACCTGAATTTTCCCTCACTTTCTCGCTGTCCAAACGGACCAACTGATCATCACCCGCTCTTTTTTCTGCTCTGACACATCTCTGCACATACATCTCTTGTCCTTCTCTGCAAGATTTGTCCCTTTCGCTCGAAATCTCCTTCCTCAGCGAATCTCTCTCGCCCACGTACCTTTTTTCTCTTTCGATAATGATTCAAAGCTTAGTTGCTCAGCCCACTATCAACTGTGATTCATCTTCTACCCCTAACAATCCTGCCTCCCCCATGAAGACAAAGCGCGGCGACAGAGACGGAGATTCCGACGACCCTGCCTCTAAACGTCCAAACTTCTCCGCCGAAGCCTCCGTCTCTGGTGAGAAAACCGCCGCCGAGGAAGACTCCACCACGGTCGTTGAAGGCGGCGAGTCCACTGGCCTGAGACTTCTCGGCCTTCTCCTACAATGCGCGGAGTGCGTCGCCATGGACAATCTCGACGACGCCAACTGTCTGCTCCCTCAGATTTCAGAGCTCTCCTCTCCGTTCGGTTCCTCGCCGGAGCGAGTCGGCGCGTACTTCGCTCACGCGCTGCAGTCGCGAGTTGTAAGCTCATGCTTACGTAACTACTCTCCTCTAACCTCCAAAGCTTTGACCATAGCGCAGTCGCAGAAAATCTTCAACGCTTTGCAATCATACAACTCGATCAGCCCGTCTATCAAGTTCTCTCACTTCACTGCTAATCAAGCCATTTTCCAGGCACTAGACGGAGAGGATCGTGTCCACGTCATCGATCTCGATATAATGCAAGGCCTCCAGTGGCCAGGATTGTTCCACATCCTCGCTTCCCGGACTAAAAAAATCCGATCCGTTAGAATCACCGGGTTCGGGTCCTCCTCCGAGTTGCTGGAGTCAACCGGAAGGAGACTCGCCGATTTCGCAAGCTCACTCGGTCTGCCGTTTGAGTTCTTACCACTGGAGGGCAAAATCGGAAATTTGACAGACCTGAGTCAACTCGGTATTAGACCTAGAGAAGCTATAGTGGTGCACTGGATGCATCATTGTTTATATGATATCACGGGGAGCGATTTGGGGACGTTGAGATTACTGACCCTGTTGAGGCCGAAACTGATCACCACCGTTGAACAAGATCTTAGCCACGGCGGTAGTTTCTTGGCGCGGTTTGTTGAGGCATTGCATTACTACAGTGCGTTGTTTGATGCTTTAGGGGACGGCTTGGGTTTGGACAATGTGGAGAGGCATACGGTGGAGCAGCAGTTGTTTGGTTGTGAGATCAGGAACATCGTGGCCGTTGGTGGGCCCAAGAGGACGGGTGAGGTAAAGGTGGAGAGATGGGGTGATGAGCTTAGAAGGGTCGGGTTCCAACCCGTGTCGCTGGCGGGTAGCCCGGCAGCCCAAGCAAGCCTGCTCTTGGGAATGTTTCCATGGAAAGGGTATACCTTGGTGGAGGAAAATGGTTGCTTGAAATTGGGTTGGAAGGACTTGTCTTTGTTGACTGCCTCTGCTTGGCAGCCGTCCGATTGAATTACTTTTGGGTTTCGGTTTGATGATCATTGATTCTTACTTAGTTGTCAATTCTTTTTGCAGGGAAATTTTACTTTAGTTTTGCCCAATTGATGAAAATTTTGATAAAGGGAAAATGAAGAAAGTGTAAATGTTCATATCTTCTAGTACAAGAACTGGTATGATTCTGATTCCCCGGTTGGGGTTTTTGCATGGAAGTTAGGAGCAGAAGCAGATCAGTAGAAACAGAGAATGTGCGTATGTGTGTGTGTGGGTTTCAGTGCACTGTATAATTAGACTAAACAATAATTGTACAAGTGGATCAGTGGAAGTGGGCATTATTTGTTTAGCATTTGCAAGGAGAAGAAAACAAAAACTGAACAAAAAGACGTTCGTTGTTTAGCTTCTCGCTATGTACATCCAAGTCCCAGAGGTGCGTAGGGGACCAACCTTAGTAGGGTCCCTGTTGTTGATATCTCATCTAATGCAACTACCAGGTAAGAATGGACTTGTACTTGGATTATTCTATTCCTGTATATTCCAATGTGTACTCTTCATAATAACTGTGTTGCATCGGAAATAGAAAGTTGCGTATCACTTGATCCTCTTTAAGATTTCGCGTTTTAAGAGGGATTCTAGATAGATGTTGTTGATGTAATAACTTTGTGTTAAAGACTAGAATTTGGGGTTTCACATAAGGTGTGTTTTTGTTAGTGCTGATTCTCAAAATTTTGATGTGATCATGACAATGTTGTGTTTATGTTAGTGCTTGACAATGTTGTTTTCATTTTAGCTGTTAAAAATATATAAAGAACAAAGAAGAAGAAGAGGAGGAGGAAGGATGGAGGTAAAAGAAACGCCATAAACGACAAGTAGCACAGCTAATAAGGTTCCACATGTCAAACAAGTGAGTCCACAGTTTTTGTAGCACTTGAAAGCTTTCCTTGTGATTGAGATGTGCTGTAGGACATTCATCACACTTTGTAAATTAGTATGTGTTATTGTTACCTTTTTTTTATTATTTTACTAATTTGGATATTTTTTATTTGATTTTTAATTCAATTAAAATCAACATTGTTTTAATTATTAGCACATTTTTTTATTTACAATAAAGTTGGGAGTTAGAGATTATCGTTACTTATCGAATAATTTAAGATGTAATTAAAAAATTATTAAATAAAAATTAAATTGATTTATTTTAATTTATAAGAACTTATAATTTAATAAAATTGATCGATTAATTAATAAATTAGTTAGTTTTTAACAACAAAATTTATTAAAATAAATTGATCCGAAAAATTAAAAACTAAATTACAAAGTTAGTCTATACCTTGAATTGATTGGATAGGAGTTGCGATAGGTATATTAGTAATTGTGTGGAGAGAAAGAGAATTATCTCCAAGGACGTATTGGACTGGAATATGCCGATCTTTTGGGCGTTCTTCAAGCTCTATCAAATAGGACAAAATTAATTTTCAAAGAGAATCTTTTTTCATCTCGAAATGGTAATTGTTTTTTCATTATCGGACCGTCCATGGCACTCATATCAACTCTATTTTTAAACCGTGGTCAGAAGTTATGAAGAAGATTAATCAAAGTAATAAGCAAGACACTATCTTATCATTGAACACAAAACTGTCTTTAATGTCACAAAATGGTATATCTCTTTAGGTGTACAAGAAGGGGAAGATCCAAGTAACCTTAACGATGGTGTCAAAACTTTAACATTGTTGTTTAAGAAACAACAATTTTGTACTCTTGGATCTTGTCTTCAAGCTAGGGCTGTACTTTTTATGTACCATACGGATTATTACACAATTTGAAGATGTATATTTAAAATAATAATTACAAATTCTTTTATTATTGAGAAAAAAATAAAGTATGAAAGAAGTTTTAAGAATTAGGTTTGATATTTTAATCCGGTCCATAGTTAATCAAATTACGAATTGAATCTGAATCTAAATGTCTTGACTGAATTAATTAAATATTTTTATTAAATTTAAATAAAATAATATTATTAAATACAAATTTTTATTATTAAAAAAGAATAAAATAAAATTTGAGAATTAAGTTTGACATTTCGTCCCAATTTAAAATTAATAAAATAACTCGAATTAATTGAGTTTAGAATTAAGTTTGGAACTAAAATAATTCGACCAAATTAATTGAATATTTTGTTTTAATAAATAAAAATAAAAATAATTCCTCAACATGTAAAGTTTAAAGAAATCTAACAATACGTAGCCTTACTCTTAATTTTTATTACATTAGAAATACATATATTTATAAATTCTTTCACGCTTTACATCCATTCTAGCTCGTTAACTTCAATTAAGTCACGTTAAGTTAGGTCGGACCCGAATTAAAATGTAGAGTAACAAACCAAATAACCTTTTAATGGGATCGAGATGATGCCAACATTAAAGTGCTCTTTAGCTTCTCTAAACTCACTACAAAATTAGGATAATTTTCTGCAAATTTGGTTTATAATTTGGCCAAATTTTTTGTTGTGAACCCTAAAATTTAATCAATCAACTTCAATCTACTAAATTTCCTGATTTGATTTCACGTTTCCCTAACTTTTCCTGGCGGTCCAAGTGGTACCATGAAAATGGCTAGACAATGGACCCTCCTATTGTCTGTCAATCATTCAAAAGTGTTCCAACTTTTCAGGACATACTACAGTTTCTGGATAATCAATTTCATAAAAAACGAGCCTGTGAATTTTATCCAACATGTACAGATGCATGGAGAGTAAGGAGATGGGAGTGAGGATTGAGCAGACATGACAACAGATCAGATCGGGTCGAACTCGTCTAGGTTTGAACCAGATTTAGAATTTCGAGTTTGGTATGAAGCCCGATTGGACCTAAAACTATAGGCCCTAGTTCGAACTTGAGTACAATCGGGCTTCGGAAGCTTGAAGCTCCCATTGGACCCTATTAAATTTATTTTTAAAGATTTAGTCTTGAATTTCTTTCATATACAAAATAATGTCATTTTAATTAGTTTTAGACCTGTGAAACTCAACCAAATTCAACTGTGGACTGAATATAAACTTGACTTGTTATCATCCTTAACTGAAAAGGCACCTGAGTTAGCAAGAGAAGCTGATGCAGTAGTTACTCAAAAAACTTGAAACAAACTTTCATGAATCCAACATTTTTGGCTATGCATTGAAGTGAGGGAAAAGGGGCAAAACAAATTCCCTGACCAAACACTAAAGACCTAAGCTTGACTGGTATACAAACCCAGATTCCAGTATCCTGTGTATAAGCTTGCATGGAAACAAAAAAAATAAAGGAAAACTCAAAAAACCACAATCCAATGATCAGTACCTCTTCCCAAGAATTACACCAACAATGACAGACACCAAAGCCACTCCCAAGATGAACTTAATTGTCATGGCAGGTGAAGTCTCTGCACTTTGAACCTGAGAAGTTTGAGAAGATTCAGCTTCTAACTTTTTCTTGCTCTTTCTTTTGGTTGGAGTAGAAATGGTTGATCCAATGTCTCTGGATTTGATCTCCATTCCATCCTTGTGCTCCACGGTATTAACTGATTTAGCATCGGCAAGCTGCAGTTTCTGTTCAAGCTCCTTCACCTGCGTGTGCAGAAGCATGACCTCTCTGTTTTTAGCTTCAAGTTCTTGAAGAGATTTCTTCAGGGCTGCTTCTCTTTCCAACTCTTTCTCAGAATTTGATTCCTAAAAGTTTGGAAATGAAAGGAAGTTTCTTAATCAAATCCTGTTGAAACATCATATAGCTTCATTTTAGAGTTCACCATACCTCGTCTTTATTAGCTCTCAACAGTTGTTCTTCAAGTTCCTTGAGATGGGTTTGCAAGGATGACTTCTCAGCAGCCTCTGCCCTGAGGCTCTCGCGTTCAATTCTCAATGTGTTTTCATTTTCCTTCTGTTCTTTCAATTGTTCTTCAAGCTGGCTTATAACTGATTGAAGCTCTTTCTTTGCATTTTGAGAATTTTCATTGAGTAGGTTGTTCTCATCCAAAACTGCAGATATCTGCAGAATCACAGTTTGTTGCATCAGAGGACCATAAAACAAAAAGCTAACTTTTACGATACTATTGAAGCAAAACAAAAAGATTGACACAAACCTGAGACTGCAGTTTCAGCCCTTCATCTGTAAGCTGCTTTGATATGTCTTCTATGGCCTTCTTTGAAGTTTGAAGCTGTTCATCTGCTTCACCTTTCTCACGAAGAACTGTGGAGAGTTTTGCTTCTAGATCACATAGTTTCGATTCATATGAAGCAAGTTCCTGAGTGAGCTTCAAATTTTCCTCAGCTAGACCTCTACTCTCCTTTTCCAAGTGACTAGATTTCTTTTGAAATTCTTCGACAATACTTTCTACATGTTTCAATCTCAGTAAAGTCTCTTCCACCTCGAGTTTTCGACCATCAGCAACTGCAGATGCCTCATGAGTCTGTTGTTCATACAACTTTATTTGGCTCTCAAATGCATGTAGTTTCTCATTCAAATCTTTTGTTTCTTCATCTCTCTCAGCGAGTCTCTGGATCGTCTCTTGCAACTGTGCTTCCACTTGCTTCTTCCAAGCCTCAGTTGCAGAATGAAGTTCCAAGGCTCTAGAGTGCTCATCTGTTATTTCTTTAATTGAGTTCACATGAGAAGCAACTTGGTGAGCAGTGGTTTCCTTTTCGGAAATGGCAGAATTTAGCATTTCTTGAAGTTCATCGATCTTAATTCTAAGCTGATTGTTTGTCTCAAGCAAGATTTCGTTCTCTGCAGACGAGATAGAAACCTTATTTTCAGTTTCCAAAATCTGACTTTTTAGCTCTTCATTAGATGTTTCTAAAGAAGCAATTTTCATGAA
The DNA here is from genome assembly GCA_027563865.1 of Erythroxylum pelleterianum. NCBI lineage: Eukaryota > Viridiplantae > Streptophyta > Magnoliopsida > Malpighiales > Erythroxylaceae > Erythroxylum > Erythroxylum pelleterianum. The sequence continues at coordinate 127,970 of JAOQMR010000062.1, forward strand.
TGACAACTCCAGCTCTTCCTTCAGTGAAGTTAATCTCCCAGCTGCGTCAGCCAGTTGATCTTCATACGACTTTACCTGGTCTTCAAGAATCTTCAGTTTCTCAGCCAAGGATTTTGCCTCAACATCCTTGTTATTGAAGTTCTCTGTGACTTCTCGAAGCTTGATATCAGAATCTCTTGTTAAGGATTCATGTAATGTTTCAAGCTCCGACTTTCTTGCAGTGGTATGCTCTAACATTATCTCTTGTTCTTTAAGCTGTTCCTCAGCCCCCTTGAGCTTCAACAGCACATCACGTTCTCTCACTTCAACCGCCTTCAGACTGTTTTCAGCTAACTCTAACTTCTCCTGCACAACAGTTAGTTCATTCCGCAAGACTTCAACAAGATTCTCAGCTTCAGCCAGGTTTAAACTTGAATTGCTTGAGGCATCTTCTAACCTTTTCTTTTCATCAGTCACTGTGTTCAAACTTGCAATTAATTCCATCTCCTTATCATTGGCCACTTGCAGTGCATTTTCAAGGCCTGATGCCCTCACTTGGAAAGCCTCAAGTTCAGATGCAACTTCAGATACCTTTTCAGAGTATTTCTTGCATTCTACTTCGGCATCCAAGCATTTCCTTTCTAGTGTACTTATCTGCTCCTCAAGTTCTTGAATCCTGTATTTCTCTGCTTCAAGTAACAACTCCAACTCCTTCACCTTTTTTCCAGTATCCTCTGCTTTGGAATGAGAATTTTGGAACAAATCCTCAAGTTCCCGGCTGCGGTGATGATTCATATTTGCTCGGTTCTCATGTTCAGCACATTTATCCATCGCAATCTTCAACTCATTCTCAAACTCAGAATTGCGTAATATTGACTCATTTAGGGAAGATTCAAGATTGCTTATCTTTTCCTTATATTCCAGCATCACACTATTCAACTGATTCTTTTCATCCTCCACCTGTTTCAGTGCAGTATTAAGTTCAGAAGTTTTTTGGGAAAATTCTTCGACCTCTCTCTCAGCATCACTGTTTTTTAGATTGACCAGATTTAACTGTTGCTCAAGCTCCACAATCCCCTGCTCTGCCACAATATAGCGAGATTCTAGTTCTGTTAGTTGAGATTGGGCCTTTTCGGCTGATTCATTTGAAACTTTCATTAAATCCTCAAGTTCTAAGTTCCTTTGGGTGGCTGTTGCGGCAGCAACTCCAGATTCATTGTGGAGGTTTTCTAAAGAGTTCAACTTCTGTTCCAGCTCTGCATTGTTAGATAAAGCTCGGGACAAAAGAGTATCAACTTTGTTGAAATTCTCATCTGAAAGCTTCAACTTTTCCTCGAGTTCTTGGCACTGCTCCTTCACATGTGCTGAATTACTGGAGAGATCAGCCATAGCTGCTTCAAGGACGTCTTTTTCTTTAACTATTTTGGCTAATTCCTCCTGTACAGTTGAAACTTGTGTTTCACGGGATTTTGCACCAGCTTCAACCAGTTCCCTCGCATTGACTTCCGCCTCCAACTTCAACTTCGTGTCTTCCAACTCTGAGGTCTTGGCTTGTAGATCTTCTTTAGTAGCAGCAAGTAAACTCTGAAGCACTGAGAGGTCACTCTTCACCTGAGATTCTGAAGCTTTCTTGAGGTCCAACTCCTGGTTCAATTCACTTAGAAGGGCCTCCTTTGAAGAGAGTCTTTGCTGTACATCTAGAAGTTGTGCTTTTGAAAGTGCCAACTCTTCTTTAGCTGCTGAAAGTTCTGTTGTGTTGCTCTCAAGTGCTTCTTCAACTTTCTGGTTTTCTGCAATCTTTTCATATAAGCCCTTGACTTCCTCCTGGAGAGAAGCCATTTGATCTTCCATTTCTTTTGCTCTCAGTTTTGCAACCTCAAGCAGCCTCTCGAACTCCAAAGCCCTCTGCATCTCAGTTTCAACATGTGAACCACTTTCTCTATGCAATTCCTCAAATTTCTTTGCCTCACCAACAGAAACTTGTAGCTCATTTTCCAAATCTTTCAGTTTTTTCCTTGAGTTCTCAAGCTCAATGCTGAGGCCTTCAAATGCTTCTTTCACCTCAACCACTTCCCTGTGCTTGGTTTCTTGAGCTTGCATAGCCTCCTGCAAGTTGTTGAGCTGTGAACTATACTTCTCTTCGTTTTCAATTATCTGCTCTTCCAATTTCTTATGACTTAATTCAAGCTCCTCGTATCTTCTTCCACTTTCCTCCAGCTTCTCCTTAGCAAGCAAGACCTCATCCTTTAGCTTTGCATTCTCAGACTCGGAATGTTTTGATTCCCCTGCAACTCTTTCCAATTCAAGTTCTAGTTCCCTTATCTTCTCTTGAGATTCTAGCAACTCTCTGTTAGAACCACTAAAGCTTCTTTCAATGGCATAAGACTTGTCATCCTCTGCAGATGTTGACTCAGCTTTGTGCAATCCGCCTTTCACTTCGAGTGATTCTTTCTCCACTTTTATGAACTCCCCATCAGTTTCATCATCTTCTTTCTTTACTTCTTTTTGTGCCTGTATCAATTCTCCATTAGCTACCTGTATTAATATTGTCCTAAGAATCAAAACCAGTTCTACAAATTCTTCAGGGAGATTGGTATATTAAATATCTTTTACAATTTTGATAGCTAATACAAGTTTTAAGTAATGGAAATTACTCCAAATATCTAAAGTTGACAGCTACCTAGGTAGTAGAAATTGGAAATTATTGCAGGGATCACTGAGAATTAGACATAAAGGAGCATAAGATGTTGAAAGCATGAAGAAATGATCAATATGACAAATATGATCCGTAGTAGTTCAGATATCCTCCTGCAGCAAATGGCACTAGAAATGTTTACCATAGAAACTAACGATTCAACAAGACCAGGTCAGATAAAAGCAGAAATATTCAGAACTTTGATAATAAACTTACATAAAATAGCATCTGCACTGGAGCTACAATGATGAACTTCCTATCTAATCAAAGAATTTACCTTGATAGGATCAGCTTTATCATCAATCTCAACTTTCACTGGTATCTCAGAACTAACAAGGGTCTCTTCCTCCATATGTACTTAGGCTGTAGCTCACAAGAATTGCCTTCTGTAATCTTCACAAGTTCACAGTTAAGTTAGAGCCATATAAGCTAAAAAATTCCAAGTAATTGGAATTTGAGGTAAAAGTAAACAGGAACATATGACATGTAGAACCTTGAAGATCTGATTTGATGATACAGTGATAAATTATTGAAGAAATTCAATGGCCTAGTAAAATCCTACTTATTTGGCACATTTGGTTCACATCAGACACCTATTTTTAAACAAACATTTCATTGAAAGTTAACCGAGCTTACTAATCACTCTCCAATACTATATTCCCTTTAAATTATTTGCTTTTTGAGCCTAAAACAATTAAGCTGGTATCATTACATAGCAAAGTAAAGTCACGAAGAGAAAAACAATATAAAAAGTCAAGAGAGTTGGAAATGTTAATGTCAAGATGTCATCTTTGACGTGGTGCCAACAGATAAGGCACTTTAACCGAGAACCCAAGTGGGCGGTAACATACCAGAATCAGATTATAAATAAACAAATTTGACTATTTAATTGTTTAATAGTAAAGAAGTGCTTTTTTTCATTAGATAGTATACGATCCCCACAGTTGCATTGTAACAGCCTGTTTCTTTTGTCTTTTATATGCCGCCCCTAGAGAAAAGTGTACCCTTTACTTTTATTTTCCCAGCGTAGAAAGATGTATCCTCCCCTTTTTTGGTTTCCCTCTTTAGTTTTAGTTCATCTCCAACATATAAATAGTTTTTATAATTTGATCAATACAATTCTTTAAACCCAAAAATATGACAGAAAAGAAAAGGAAAGAGAAAGGGAAAAAGGACTACGATCCAGGACATGACTAGGGTTGGGAGTTTTGGTTTGGTTCTGTCTGAAATCAAGCTTGAGCTGATCGAAATTTATCATCTTTATTATATCATTTTGGTAATGATCGAGCCGTCTAACCATATGTAAGAAGAATAGGGGCGGATTCATAATAGGTTGGACTAGGGCGAACTAGAGGCAACTCTACCTAGCCTGACCCATTACCCATCCTAAGCATGACAATTACAGCACAAGGGTAATGAAATTGAGAAGTACTGGTGGGTTCTGACCAAGTCATTAGCAAGGTCATGGGGGAACTTGATCATGATTCATAGTTCACAAGTTTTATCCAAATCACATCATTACTTGTGGGGAAGTAGCACTCATTATAGGTTATACATATTCCCAAGTATAAGAATTTAATTATGCCACTAAGAAAGACAAAACTCTAATCAACACTATATTTATATATAAAATAAAAAACTAATAAAATGAATCTAAAACTATTGAAAGCTAATATTATAAGATCATCTCAGACTGATATAGCATGTGATGGTATCATGTGAGACCATTAACTTTGTGGGTCCTAAGAACTATTGTTTCCCTTGTTTTCTTCTCCATCTTTTACTTTGAGTGTGTAAGTTAATATAAACCAAAGTGTACACAAAAGATGTAACCAAAAAAAAAAGTGTACACAACAGACAAGTAGACTCCTAAAAGCTACCTGCTTTCCAAAAACGTCATTTTCTTTCATTATCCATCAGTGCATCTAGACCGTCCATCCACTTGGGGATAAATAAAAAAGATGGAATGCATCCATCAAATTAAATTGCTTCAACCCTAAAAAAGACTTACTTCCAAATAAACCTTGGTATCAAATACAAACTAATTATATCTCTCTGATTTGGTAATACATAACCAAAAAAAGAGAAGGCATTGTTTGAGATGGCCATATTAAAGTAGGCATCACATCCCAATCCTCATCTCCTTTTCATTCTAAATCAAACCGCTAATCACAAAGAAAATGGTCCCTACAAAACGACATATGGCATTCTCTACCCACTAGTCAAGCTTAAGCGTATATGGTAAATCCTCATTATCTACACCATTAAAAAGATTGCTTACCACTAATCATGTATGCCAAAGTTTTAATTTTTCTAAAATTGCCTTTAATCATATATTACTACACCTTGTAATTTAATTAAATTTGTGTCTAGCCCTTTACTTTTGAGGATCTGGGGTCAAATCTCCTCAATTTGTTAACCATTCAAGAAGGAATAGGCATATAAAGATAACCCACAAACGTGGTATTAAGTTTTAACATTAAATGGGTTCAAATTACAAGTAAAATCATCCTCCTATAATTATTATGATCATCATAATAGGTAATAACATAGGAAAAGGGGCCAAAAAAAAAAGACAGATATCTCTCTCTAGTGCTTATCATAGATATCTTGTACTGCAATTGCGAAAAAAGGAGGGGTAATTAGGCGGTTTTAAAGGCACTAGAAACGCCAAGAAAATAAGACAAAGTTTGTTCCTATAGCTGTTCAATCTCTCGTTTCACCTTTTGGTCTAAGCTTCTTCGAAGTCGTTTTAATGGAAACTGAACAATTAGCTAAGAAACAGAGTAGAGCGGATGAAACAAGTTGTTGAATCACATAACAATACTTAATAATCAAATCAAACAACAAATCTCATAAGTTATTATTGATTCCCAGAAGGATCTCATAAGTAACTTGCACGTTTTTAATTCCTCCACCTAACCACAAAACCAAATTAATACGTGTAAGCTAAAAATAAGGTAGAAAGATTAGATTCAATTCCTTATATAGTATATTTTCTCGAAGGTTTTTTTTTTTGAGTGGAAAGTCATGAATCCCTGTTTTCCGCGTATTGATGATCAGCGAACAGGTAGTGATCAAAATAAGCGGCATCTTTTGGCTTTTTTGATTATTCTCTTATGATCGTTTCACTTTCTGTGAAAATCTCAAAGGAAAGAAAAAGATACAACTGACCACAACTAATTAAATCGCTGATCATTTCTATGATCAGCAATCATCATCACACAAGGATCACTAAGATGTGATCAACCAGAGCAAAACCGAGACAGTTCATTTCTAAATCAGCAAACAAAGACAAAACAAAACAGGACAGAAGATTAGAAACCAGTTAGCGGATTGAGAAAACAGAGTCAAAAAACAGAGCAGAAGAGCTAAATATTCAAACTTAAGACAGTACACACATCAAACAAACAAGAAAAGAAAATCCCAGAAAAGAAAAATAGAAATAAATGGATGGGATCACTTGCCACGAAGAGATGAGAAGTGGGTCTGCTTGGGTTTGAAGATGTTTGCCAGTAAGAACAAGAAAATGGAATGAAGGTTTTGAAATGGAAGAAAAAAGTTGAATTGAGAACTGAAAGAATCTGTGGAATATAAAGGTGTACAAGAGGCAAAGTGGAGCCAACTTAGTTGTAGGTAGGTCCCTTCTAAGAGCAAGCCAGCCTTTCAACAATGCCTGCCGGTCTTTCATGTGCTTAACCAGGTTTCTACCCCTAGGTTTCTTTGTGTCTAACCATGATTAAGTGGGATGGACTTATACGAGCTTTTGTCAGTAAAGCTTTTATCAGTATAATTTTTTTTATAAAAGTTTTACTAAGAAGTCAGTTACTGTTTGACTGTCATTTAAAAAAGAAATTTTTGAAAGAGCTTCGTACAATAGACTATTTGGCAACATAAAAATAAAAATTACTTTTAATTTTAACTATATTTTATTTTGTAATAAAAATTATTTATGCATATAAAAATTATTTAAAATATATCAAACAATATGCAAAGTACAATATATTAATTATTATATAATTTTAAATCATATGAAACATAAATGAAAATATGTCTAATCAAAATTTTTATATGGATTATAATATAAGTAAAACTAATATAAAAATAAATATTAAAACGCATAAAAAGGTCAAATAATATTATATAAATCTCAAAATAAACATGAAGACGCGTTTGTGGATATTGTGAGAATTATGTGTAAAACATAAGGACAAAGGGACTAAAAATAGGCTCATTAATTGATCTGAAAAATCTAATTGAAAAAGTAATTTTTTGATAAGCTCCAAATTTAAGCTTTTTAAAAAGTTATATTTTATCTGCCAAAAAAGTCATATCTACTAAAACAATACTTTTTATTTTACAGTCAAATACTTTTCCTTAAAAAAGCATTTGTGGTGAAAAAAGTGCTTATTTATCCTTCAAAAGCTCAACCAAACAGGCACTAAGAATGACAATGAGTTGAGTTCGCGAAACTTAAGTCATTTATGTCTCACACCTAACCCAAACAAATTGTTTGAAACTTATTAAATATTATTCTAACGATGATAAAACTGCCTCTTTTTTGTTACTGATGATGGAGACTGGAAATGGAAGTATTTTTCTCAGTTGCTCCCTACTTCAATATGCTCTTTTATTGCTGCTACTCTTGTACCCTCCGATGTTTGTCGTAAGGACTTTCTTTTTTGGGGTCTGTCTTCTTCAGGAGTTTTTACTCTGAAGTCTGAGTATGATTTTCTTTCTGAAAATTATATTCCTTCTCATAACTTTCCTTGGAACCTGATTTGGAAGTGGCAAGGCCCTCAAAAAATCAGAATGTTTTTTTGGCTAGCTCTAAACAATGGAATATTAACCAACGATGAAAGAAAACGACGATATTTAAGTGACTCTGGGAGTTGTGATATTTGCAACGACGAGCCTGAAATCCTTCTACACATTCTCCGGGATTGTCATGTTGCTGTTCAATTCTGGCATCTTTTTACTGATTTTAATAATTTGAGCTCCTTCTGAAAAATTAATCTAGAAGATTGGTTATTATTGAACATGAAAAGCTCTCATCTCTCTCATGATCATCTTAGTTGACCTACTATTTTCGGCTTAAGCTGCTAGAACCTTTGGAAATGAAGGAATGACAGAATGTTTCATTCTGGTGTTTCTTCCATCTTTAATACCTTGCAGAGTACTATTTCTGAAGCTAAATTGATCCAGGATACCTTCAACAAGTTGCTTTCGGAGAATAATAGTCCTTCGGTTTCAAGATTAATTTTTTGGAAATGTCTGCATTCCCCTTTTATGAAGCTCAACACTGATGCTTCTTTGGCTGCCTCCACGTGGATTGCTGCAGGTGGAGGTTTGATTCGTGATCATACTGATCGTTGGAACTTGTTGAAGGTATCCTGGATCAATTTCAACTCACTCATAAACTTCGTGCTGAGTTGTGGGCTATCTATTATGGTATTCAACTCACTCATAAACTTGCATATTTGGATGTGCTTGTTGAATATGATAATGAGATTGCTGTCAAGATGTTGACCGGTGACGTTCAAGCAAATTCAGTTTGTTTGTATCTCATTGCCAGAATTCTAGACTTACTGCAGCGATTCCATAATGTGAAAATCACTCACATTTACAGAGAAGGGAACTTTGCAACTGACTCCCTTTCTCATCTTGCTTTTGATTTTCCTCTTGACTTTCATGTTTTAGAGCAAGTCCCCCTAGTATTGATAGATGGCTTGATCATGATTTAATAGAGGTTTCTTATGTTAGGTAGTTTTATGTCTTTGTGAGCTTTGCTCACTTTTTTCTTACCAAAAAAAATATATTATTATATCGAAACGATATCATGTTAATATTTAATTAAATCAATTATGTCTAAATAGATTATCTTAAATTTAAATTTAATTTAAAAGTTGCTTAACTCGTATTTAGATCGACTCGATCCCGAATTAACTTACCATTTCTAACCATGGTCTATTTATTCATCATTTGATGAATATTCCTTTTCAGAGGATACCATTCTTAGTAAAATTAGCCTTAATAATTAGGAACCCCTTTTGTTTTTTTTTTGGTGATTGCATAACTCTTTAGCTTAAACACCATTTGTTTTTCTTACATTCAAATTGCACGATGATTTCAAAGATGTGGAAATAGTAACCTAATTATTTTTTAATAATGAACAATCTCAACTTATAATTTTTTATGGCATTATGTAAAAATGATTCACAACAACAATTCAGTAAAAACTTCTGCTAAAATGTGAGGTCTGGGAAAGTTCAGTAATTCGCAACCTTGCTTTTAAGTAGTAGAAAGACTGTTTAAAATGTCCCACGTAGAATGATATTACCATTGTTGATCTTAAATATTTAATGAGTTTCTTTTACTTAAAAATCATAAATATAATAATTACATAGCCAACTTATCTTTACTAACTAAAAGTCAAATATGCTAACATGGACGAAGAGAATATAATGAAGAAAAATAAATAATTGGTTGACTTAAAAAGACAATATGGAAATTTAAGGAAAAACAAGGAAAAAGAAAAAGAAAAGGGTTTATGCCATGGTCTACAATTCGGCCGCCACCAAATCCAAAAGCCCACCGACCAAACCAAACCAAACCGCCCATTCCTATAAGTGCAAAGATGACAGCTTTGTCTTTTTCTTTATCTTGATGTTGATCATGACATGACCTCCTGCCTTTTTATTTTTATTACTTACATACCAAATCTTTTTTTAAGGTATAATTTATATTTTAACGATTTATAATAAAATTAATTTAATTGTATCATTATTTTTATTAAGGATGACAATTGGGCCTATCCGGCCCAAGGTCAATGGGCTAAGTCAGGGTTGACCCAACCAGGTCATTGGTCGGGGTTGTCCAGGCCCGACCGAAGGTGACAAGGCAATTTTTTTTAAAAAAAATTGTAAATCAGGCTAGCCTAGACCTAACCTGTCATTCTTAATTTTTATATGATTTTTTAAATTAATGTTATTAAAATGATATTCATTCTACACCAAAATATTTTTATTAAGGATAACAATTGGGACCAGCTCGGCCCAAAGTCAATGGCTAAGCCCATATTGACTCAGCTACAAGCCGAGACTTCTTGACCCAATTGGGACATTGGCCAGGGTTGTCCAACTCCAAGCTCAACTGAAAGAGACAAGACAATTACGATTTTAAAAAAAACAGTAAATCGAACCCAACCTAACATTTTGTTATCCCTAATTATAATACCATTTTTTAAAATTAATGTTATTAAAATGATATTACGATACCAAAATATTACTCATTACATCACATAAAAGTGGCAAAAGAGATCATTGTAAAAGTTGATTTAATTTTTTTATTATAAAATATTAAAATAAAATAACATTTTTAACAATGTTTAAATATTTAAAGAAATCATTTCTTAGACCGAATCAGCGTTTAGTAGATTCAAATTGCTCAATTATGAGCTGAAATCAATTAAATTTATGATTTATGAATTAAAAATTGTCAAGAGCTTAACTCAATTAATTATATAAATTTATATTTATACAATTATTTATTTTTGTATTTGATTGTTATTTTCTTTTAATTTTTTTCCAAATCTTTTTTCTTGTGCAGTATTTATATTAATTAAGAATAAAACTGCTTACTTCTAGATTTCATCAGATCTTACGTTTCAACGAGTTGTTGTTTGTAGTCAATTAATTTGATAGATTCAACACATTCTGAATTGGATCAACAAAACAAAAATTCCTCATGTTAGACTAAGTAGAGAAGACGAAGATAGAACTCTAATTTGTTCTTTTTAGTCGAAGAAAGGGATGAATGGAATGGGCCTAACGTAGTTCTAACAACTTGACGATGGACAATGGTCAACATTTCGGAGACAATTCTTTGGTTCTTATGAATGTCAATGTCAACGTCTAGAAAGCATTATCCTGAGCCACAAGTTTTAACTCCTTATCTATTCTATACTCCATTTCCATGGCTGTCTTTAACAATCAGAACTAGCAGAAAGTGCTAAGGATCATTCATGGACCCGGGAGTGCAACTCGCGCTTCCCATACTTGGAATTGTAGCTGCTGCTGCTGTTACTTTCTATGCTGTTAGCTTCTCTGAACTTAGAGAGGTATTACCATGTTTAATGTCTCTTATCTGTCTCGTGTTTGTGTTCTTTTAGTGTAATTTTTTGATTCTTTGGTCGAGTGTGTGTAGAAATCTTTTAGGGACTTGGACGAATCAGAATATGATGATGAAGATGGAAGCTTCAAATCATCCTTTAGGTCCAGGGAAAGGAGAGCAAGAAGGAAGGCCAAAAAAGAGGCCAGAAATTGATATCAAAATTCACACTCATGCCTGGTTAAACTTTGGTTTCTTTTGAATTCACTAAAAAATGGAAACTGTTTTTATTTTTAAGAGTCACTGGATGTTGTATCAGAAAGAAACTGTTTCCAGTTTCATCAGGAATGAATCACTGGAGTTTAACATTTCCATGATCATAACAGAAATACCATGTTTTTGGCCACCCTCCTGTATGATACATTTGTTAGATCATTAAAACATGAGGTGATATGGAATATAAAGCAGCTAATGGAAGGTGCTTGTTACCCATTTTCATGGCTCATCCAAATTGGATTACATAAAATGGTGTCTCCGCTTATCTATCTTTCCATTATTTAAACAATTATTTGGTAACTGAGATCAAGGTCATTAATGGCGGATTGTGGCTATGAAAGATCACAAAAAACATCATGGGCTGGAAGATCTGCAAATGCTTTATTCAAGTGTCAGGATGACAAAATACTCAATGCATCAGCTTTACATCAAAGATTTAAGAGAATTTTCTTCATTGTATTCTCTGCAGCTGTTTTGAGTTTCACTTCTTCTGGGATTTTAGCTCTGCAACCCTCTCTTCAGTAGCCCTGAGAGCTTTCCCATATATGCTAATTAACTGCAAAAGATAAGTAATTACTTGAATGCATTATGCTCCGCTCAAGTCCATAGCCCTGAAGTGTTAAATTCAGGTTATGAAGTAAAACTATTCCCCACATAGTCATCTAGTCCCTGATCATCTCTCACCATCAAATTTACACCGAAAACGAGTAAAAGATATCATCTTTTTATCAGCCGTGACAAAAGCAGTATTAATGAGAAGTACCTCGTCAACTTCCTCGGGTTTAAATATGAATGGCGGAGACATCATTATGTTATCTCCAGCAACACGTACTAAGAGGCCATTCTCCTGACATTTTTGTCCAAAATATGCGCCTACTCCTACAATATATATGGTTAACAAGTTTTATTAACAAGGGGAGATAATTCTTGAGAAAACAGAAAGCACTTTAAGAACTCCATTTTGGTCTGTTGGCTTCTGATGGGATAACTAAAAATGGATGAATGTTCTATCGAAAAACCATAATAAGAAAGCAAAATTGAAAACTTGCCCCATTCTGCAGGAAATGGATCCTCAGGTGACTTGTTGTTTGCAAACTCGGTTCCAAGAATCAAGCCAGTTCCTCTAATCTGCGACATAGGAAAGTATTAACAGCTAAGTGTTTAGCATCTTATCTTCTCCTATTAACAACTTCATCGAAAAGTATAAACGAAGCTTTTACCTCTCCGATAATAGGACTGTCAGAAAAGGCCTTCACACCATCCTGAAACTTGGGTGCTATGCTATTTACGTGATCCAAAATATTTCTTTCCCTATAAACAAGAAGTTAGTTTACTCGGTGCTAATGAAACATGAATTCCAATCACACTGCAGCTGTAGTTGTAGTCCCGAGATTTTAAGAAAAGAGTTAGCATACTTGTATATCTTGAGTGCTTCAATTGCAACTGCACAGGCTACCGGGTGGCCGGAGTAAGTGAAGCCATGAGAAAAAGAACCTGAAAGAGAGCACTATATGTTAAAGAGTTCTACAGACTGTCAACATCCAAAATCTACCAATTATTGGAAATTATCAGTTTGGTAACTTGTATTATATCACTTTGGTACTATCAACTCACCGAGTTTGTTGCTTTGAGAGTAAATCACATCTGCAATTTCAGGGCTTACCATAACAGCTCCAATCGGCAAATATCCAGATGAAAGAGCCTAGTAAAATCAACTCATTCAGAAATATAGATATATGTTCTCACAGAAAGCGATGCTATAGTCACATTTCTTCAACAGTACCTTAGCTACAGAAACGAGGTCTGGTTTGATGTTGTACTTCTCACACCCAAACATTGTTCCAATCCTACCAAATGCACATATCACCTAAAACAAAAGAGAATAACAATGAAATCCCTAGCTTAGGCCTTGTATACTACTGATAACATTTGTAGAATGAATGAATCTGTTAAGTACCTCATCCGCAATAAAAAGAATGTCATACTTTTTCACTACAGCTTGAACCTGTAACAGAAAGAAAAGCAGTAATGATGAAGTGCATTCAGGCCATAGTTTAAGCTCTCCAGCGTTAAAAATGAAAGAAGATGGCAGAACAACGAGCCAGTATAAGACATTAACAGCCAATATAACAGTACTTAACCACCAACAAGCCTCACGAGTTATAACAAAGAACAACAAAGAACAACTTAACTTCAGCTTGACATAAACATTGGAGTTAAAAAGGCAAATAAAATATCCATTAACTAGTAGTTCAATAACAATGAGAAGTGATATATGTTCATAACATATATAGCCATCTTTGATACATGAAGGTACACGGAATTTGGAGAATGCACTTTGCCAATTGAAGTATGACAAGCTACTAAGTCTCACCTTATCAAAATATGTCGCTGGTGGAGGAATTACACCTCCTGCCCCCATAACAGGTTCAGCTATAAATGCAGCAATCTGAAATCAACAATCAGGTGCTAATTAAATGTTGTGCTTTCTAAGTACAATAAGAGTATGCATTCAAAACAGTAAAGAAAAAATGACTTCAATGGGAAAATGGAAAAGAGTAAAAACTTAATTACCGTCTCTGGTCCCTCCTTCAAGATTAGATTTTCCAAATTTTCTGCCAATCGACTCGAGAATTCCTCCTCTGTCTCACCTGGAACATGCATGCCACAACTTTTCATAACATGAATCTTATCACATAAAAATATCCCAGGAATGCTAACAAAATTCCAACCTGGAAGATGATACCGCCAGTAATGAGGACAGTCGGTATGTAACACAAAAGGAGCTGGTAAATCAAATTTTTGGTGCAAAGCTGGAAGGCTGTGATATAAGAAATGCCAGTCAGTTTTAAGTGAATTGTCAAGTGTGTTTAGCATTTAATTCCTGAAGGAAATACAACTCTAGCATTTACCCAGAGAGACTGGCTGCTATCAAAGTTGAACCGTGGTACCTGACAAAGTGCAAAAGATTGTTGTAGGAAAAATCACAACAGGGAATGGAAAGTTAATCTCAGGAATTGTAGCATCAACTTACGATTTTGATCGAGCTATAAACTTTTTCTTCTTAGGTCTACCAAGAGCATTATTATAGTACCATACCAGCTTCACCTGAAATTGAAATATGTAATATAGGTAATACAGTTTTATCAGCATTGCCACAGCAGTTACTTAGATGTGAACTTAGAAAGGAGAGGTGCATGTCAAGGTAGAAATTCCTATCCCTAGGGTTGTGCTTAATCGAACTGAACTTAGTTCCAAATCAATTGAACATTGGCGGATTGAAAATTGAATTATATTAACCCAATAGAGCATAATCACCCACCAAGATCCCATACTATCAGATTTGCTGGGTTGGGCAGTTCTATTATGATTTGGGTACTGCAAAAATATTGCATAGAAATGACAAGACAAAATGAAAACTTAAGCAATAATTCAGGAGCTTATAGCAAACAAGCAAACCTGAGTATCATTGGCTTCTGATCCACTGTTTGTGAAAAATACTTTAGCCATTTTTCGAGCTGTAAAAGTTTCTAAAAGGTCCCTTGCGAGATCCTGTTCAATATAAAAGGCTCTCACGTGAGACAATTGCTAGACAATATTTAATCAGATATTTGTAAAGGAAGAGGCAGTGACTCCAGAGGTAGCAGAAAAAGGAAGATATGACTGAATCATGCAAATCTTGTGGCATTTGAGGAAGAACTCTACAAATAGAAGCAGGCATTGCTCGTGAGATAATGCGATTGTTATTTATTTCAATATGGAATGCCAGTATAAAATTTGGTACCAATGAAGGTTTTGTTGTACGATTCCAGAAGGAGTGGTAAAATGGCAGGGTATTCAATTGGGCAGTTGCAGCCGCTACAAGCCGTGGTTCATTTCCTCCTGTAGATTTCCAAATATTCTATCAGGAATAGTTTCCAATTCTTTCCACCAAAGACACATACTCAAGATATGGCATCACAGGGACCTGTCAACTATAAATTTCAAAGGAAATAAGTAGCTGCAATCTACATAATCTCTCAGTCATGCTGCTATTAGATTTTTGCCATACATGCACTTAGGCTTCACAGTGCAGGTATCCTAATCTTGATACCAGTACTGAGGAACTTCAGATAAGTACGGTACTCTAACCACCAGTATATAATTCTGAGCTTTCATTTCCTAGTAGATAAATTTCTACCAACTTCAGAGCCCTGTGATGTTTCTTATTCGTGTCAGTTTTCTTTTCTGATTTCCTTTTCATGCCCCCCTTCTGCCAAGTTTTTAGACAAGTCTGAACTTCAGTTTCCCTTACGGCCTTCCCATTAACAGTAGATGTTATTTAAAGATCAGAACTAAAGTAACACAAACAATCGGCAAGTAGATCCAACTACATATTCAGGATGAGTAAAGTATAACTTCCAGCAGACAATCTAAGATGAAAAGAATTGGTAACAGAGTAAGGCCACTTGAAAGGTGATGAAAATATCATATTACCTAATGCTGTGCACCAAAGACCAGCTAGAGAATCAAGATACTTGTTCCCATTAATATCATAAACATAGCTACCCTGATCATTGAAAAATTTTCAGTTAACCAAATACACAGAAAGAGAGGGAGCATAATTAGAAGAAAAAAAAACTGAAAGTCCAAGAAAAAGATAAGTAAATGTTGCATACATCAACAAAATTGAAATCAAGTTTACCTCAGACTTCTCTATGATCAGAGGATTTGTATCAGTAGTTTGCCACCCAGCCGTGAAAGGTGCCAGCATATCATGCCCCTTAAAACTACATTTGTAAAGATTCATTAGAAACTAGGTATGCACTAAATTTGACTTGCACCCTATACAATTGCAAGGAAAGAAGTGATTGATCATCATAATGAGCACAACCAGGAATCTAGAAGTGCAAAGAGTAGAAGTAGATATAGGGAGAGGGAAGAGATTGACAGGTCCTCACAATGAGTCATTAACAAACAAGCACTCTCACCCGTTATCATCCTTCAAATCAGTGGTGGAATCATCCTTCTTTACAGATGCTTCTGTACTATATAATCCCGCCAGCAATTGTCTGTGAATGAGATGGCCTTTTGAACATCCAGGAGCAGCAACTTGTTTAACATAAGAGCCAAGCTGTGAATGTAAGAGAAAAAATAAATCACGAAAGTGGAACCGAATGATCAAGCCAAGCATTCAGACTATGTCTATAATTCCATAAAACCAATAAGAAAGCATGCGATGGGAGGTCAAAAAAGACAAGGGCATTCAGTATTATCACTACAAGGTATCAGAAGAATCATCTTTCACAGATATTCATAATTTGCGGCACTTTTCACCACCAGAAAACACAGATATTACTATGAACCATAAAAATCAAAGCTTTTAACCTGAACAACAACTCCAGATTCATAAACAGATCAGTCACGACAATCTACTAGGAAACAAGATATGATCCGAAAAACCAGGAAAACGAGAAAAAAAAAAGGGTCACAGAAACTCTGGAAGAAAAATAAACATGGATGGAAAAGATTCAAGATTTAGATACCTGGGTTTTGATAGTGGATCGACAGAGCTTGTTTAGAACCATCTTTGTTCCACTGTTCCTGGTTATTGGCTAAGTCAGAGAGATGCAATGAAACATGCAAAAGGACAGGAGTTGATGTCACTATGAAGAGGAACAGTTAAACAGCTGTCTTTCTACGATAATGTTAATCGTTTTCCAAAGATAATTATATATAACCAATGGACCCAACTTGTCAGAATACGTTATAAATTGTCACTTTCTCAGTCATTTCCAATAATTTTGCTGATTCTGTTCTGGGGGTACATTCATTTCACCTTGTACACGAGCCAAATAATTACGGTCTATTTTCCTAAGAAACTAACAGAAACGTAATAAACCAAAGTTTAACTTACACCCCAGCCTTATCAAGAATCATGCAAGTCATTGTCAATATAAGATGATGAGAAGGAAGACGTTGACTAGCAAAGAACTAGAATTATGAGGTGTGTTGAATCCAAGTGATTGATGGATGTGTCCAATTCTGAGTCATTTACAGATAAGACATTATCTTGTCTTCACCAAAAATCTAAAGGTTTTAGAGTTGCACTCTTTTTTTCAATTCTTAGTAGATTACTTGTAAAACACAAAGTCAAACGGCCTTTTGTCTGTACAGGTTGATGTTCATAAGGGAAGCTCCTTACTTTTGGGAAGAAGTAAACTATTGGGTCTGTAATCTTTTTAAGTTGCATTTACTTTTTAGCAAATACCGGACTTGGTACCGGATTGAGCTCTGGAACGGAACTGTACCGATATCAGTCGGTACCAGGTACCGTTTCGGGATATTTTTTAAATTTATAAAATAGTACCTAAACTTTTTAAAAATTACAAAATAGTCCATATTGATATATTATACAGTTGTACTGTATACTTTACTAGTTTACTGTTTACA
>JAOQMR010000063.1:7354-21054 GCA_027563865.1 Erythroxylum pelleterianum
AAAAAATGTCGTTGCCCAGGCTGGATTGGAAAAAAAAATTTTTTGCCCCCCTGAAATAAATTCCTGGCTTCGCCACTGCATAGACATGTATCTAATGATTTTGAATAATATTTCAGTTATATAATTTTTGTTATATATTAATGTGGAAATTATAATCTAGTTTTACTTGTTGGATTACATATTCAAAAATGTCTAACCTTTTAAGATTTCTTCAATTAAGTGCCTAAACTTTTAAATTGTTTATTTAAGTGACTAACCTTTTAAAACATTCATAATTTGATTCAAAAAGTTATTTTTGAAGATGTGAAATGTCTACTAAATGTCACCTGGATGTCTATCTATTAGCCACGTCTGTAAAAAAAAGTAACGTTTTGGATTGAATTGTTAAGGTTTTAAAAGGTTGGTCAGTTAATTAAAAAATCTAGAAGCTTAGACATTGAATTGAAAAAATCTAAAAAGGTTGAACACTTTAATAATAGTTATCCCTTTTACTTATTGTTTATTTACTTTTACCGTTAAAAGTTTGTAGTCAAATAAGAATTGTTTTCAAGTCAAAAGATGTATTAGCAAATTTTAGGAGATTAATTTGTAAACTGAAGATGTACAAGAAAAGGTGATGGCTAAAAAGGGAGCATATAAAGCCTTATTGGAAAGCACTAAAGAAGAAGAGAGAGAAGCTAACAGAGAAAGGTTCAACTGGCGAAGAAAGAGGCAAATAAGATAGTCTCAGTGGCTAAAGGTGAAGCTTATGAGGATTTGTACAAGAGATTGGATACTAAAAAGGAAGGAAAGGACATTTTTAAGTTGGCATGAGTTAGGGAACGAACAACGAGAGACTTAGACTAAGTTCGATGTATAAGAGATGAAGTAGGGTAGGTGCTCATAGACGAGGATGACATCAAGAGTAGAAGACAGAGGTAATTATATGGCCTATTTAATGAAGGTATAGAGGACAACATCTCTTTAGGTGACCTCCGCATATTTGAGAGGCTTCGTAACTGTGTAAACAGATCAAAAGGGAAGAAATTAAAAAAAGCTTTGAGGGAGATGAAGAGCAGAATGACAGTAAGATTGAATGAGATACTCATAGAGGTATAGAAGAGCTTAGGCATTGAAGGTCTTAATTAACTAGTCAAGCTTTGTAATGTAATCCTCGAGTCTGCCAAAGGGGACATACAAAATTGTAATGACTATAAAGACAACAAACTACTTAGTCATACTATGAAGTTGTGGGAGAAGGTAATTGAGAAGAGAGTAAGAAAGGAGGATTCTATATCGGAAAACCAATTTGACTCTATGCTAGGAAGGTCCAAGATAGAAGCATTACACTTTCTTAGAAGATTAATGGAATATTATAGGGACAGACAGAGGAATTTGCACACGCTTTTTATTGATATAGAGAAGGCATACGACAGGATTTATAGGGAAATCATTTGAAGGTGTTTGAAGGTCAAGGGAGTTCCTATGACCTATATAAGGGTGATTAGAGATATGTATGAAGGGACATTAACTAGAATAAGGATGATAGGAGGAGGTACTGAGAATTTTTCTATTAGTATAGGGCTACATCAAGGCTCCACATTAAGCCATTGTTTGGTCGCAGTAATGATGGATGAGCTTACTAAGAATATTCAAAGATTGAGATGTGTCTTGCTGTATGATGTTTGCTGATGATATTGTCTTAGTGGATGAGATAAGAGAGGGGGTCAATGTCAAGCTAGAATGTTAGAGAGAAACATTAAACTTGAAGGGTTTTTAAGTAAACATAACTAAGACTGAGTACTTAAAATGTAACTTTTCAAGTCATTAAGTGGCTACTGATGTGGAAGTAAAGATTGGATCATAAATTATATCATGGAAGGAGTGTTGTAAGTACCTATGATTTATCATCCAAAGCAATGAAGAGATCAATAAAGATATAGCCTATCGTTTCAGATCAGGGAGGCTCAAATGGAGAAGTGCATCAAGAGTTTTATGTGACAAGAAAATACCACTCAAGCTTAAAGGCAAATTATATCTCTTAGCGATTAGGATAACCATGTTATATGGGACAGAGTGTTGGCCCATCAAACAAATACACAATAATAAGCTTTTGGTGATGGAGATGGGGATGCTCCAATAGATGTGTAACCTTACTAGAAGAGATAGGGCCAAGTCTTTAATGGTCAGAGACAAATTAAAGGTGACTGGTATTAATGACAAATTGAGAAAGACAAAGCTTAGGTGATTCGGACACATTAAAAGGAGACATTCTGACTCTCAAGTAAGAAGACACCATAAGAAATTGTATTTTTAGTGAAAACAAAAGTTGTTATTAAAAGCAGTAATATTAGTCACTACTATTAACAGTGTCCAATTTTTAAAGTCATTACCTCTCGTCACAAACACCTTCATCACTAATGAAATCGTGACTATTTTAGAAAAATGGTCACAATTATACAACACCTTTGTGGAAAAAGTACTAACACTAAAAACCGTGGAATATATAACAAAATTATTTGGTCACAGTAACTTTACATATTTATAACAAGTTTATCGACACAAACAATATAAAAGTAGTGATGAATAAAGTTGTAACAATACTTTATTTTATTGTGACAACATCATTGTCTCTAAAATAATTAAAAATAGTGACAAAATATTTGTCACTTGTGCTTTTTTTATCAGTGTTCATTATTTTTTGGTTACTAATATTTTAAGGAAAAGATGTCAATATCATTTTGTCATAAAAATGAACATTTGTTCTTACAAAAAATATTGTCACTAATGTATTTATTATTGTCACAAATAAAAATATCAATTCAACGATGGAATTACATTAGTGGTAAAAGAAATTTACATCGGTGACCATATTGTCTAACAAATTTCATCACAAGTATGAAAGTTATATGTTACAATAATGTTGTCACTTAATAATATTATTAAATTTAACAATTTAATTGCTTAATCTATAAAATTTTTTGCATTGGTGGCCATCAAATAGAAGTTGTCACAAATGATACGGATTTTTAGTACCAAGATATTGTCACACAACCAAATAAAAATTATTAGTATATATAAAAAATCACCAAAATGTACAAAATTCTAATTTCTAATATATAAAATTAGAAAATTTAATATCCAAGACAATTATATTTATTACAATTATTCCAAACTATTATGTACTAATTTAAGCTAAAACTCTCCAAGGTAAATTATATTCTTCCAGATGAAGTTTACTATTGATTTGTTTCTTACAAAATAAATAAAAATATAATCAATTAATTAGTTTATAAAATATTAAGATATAAGTTTAGTACTAACATTTGATAATAATATAATGATAATGATCATAAGTGATAATAAATATTCTAGATTTTATAAATTTATAAACTCACATGACTAATTGGTGCATTTGATGTTGTGGCACTTGATGGATCTCCAATAAGTTGTAACTGATTTGATAAATTGAATTTATCCTAAAATTCATATAAAATATAGTTAGAAAAATTAAGAAGCAAATTCAATGCAACGATAAAATTAAACTCTATTTTGATGGGGCAAGTCTTTTGCTTTTGTACATTTTTTCATTTTTACTTATTTTTCCTATTACTAAAACATACTAAAAAGAAAAAAAGGTAAAAGAGTGAAAGAAAAGAGGCAATTATAGCCATTTACCTTATGAATAAAAAAAGTGTCATACCTTTTAAAATAACAATTAATAGAGATATATAATATTATATTAAAATTTTAAATGTAAAATCATATAATTTTGAAGATCACGTTATCAGTGCTAACAACAATTTGTTCTTCTAGCCTAGGTGCATTATTTGAAGTTTCAACTGTAGCATTGGACTGTTGATTACGAGTCTCTATAACTTCTGACTCCTCTACAATACTTGGTTCATTTTGTTCATCATCCATATTTGATAAAGATCAACCGTTATTAACCATCTTGTAGTTTTGCATATAATTACCAATTTTAACCATCATGTACTTTTACAAATAAGTACTTATTAGGAAAAGGCAACATAAGCAACTAAAACAAATTATAAGAAAAACTTGCATGTATAACAGCTAGGTTAGAGATCCATAGTAACAATCAATTATGCCCTACCATGAGTGATTAATTTAATCATGCAACAACAAAAAAGAGTAAAAATATCAATGGCAGTGGGTTTAACAAGTATTTTGTTTCACTGAAAAATCATAAATTGTTTGTCCTCTCTCTTCTGGCAAGCAGTCTGAAAATGCGGGTATATTTAAGTCGTCACAACTAAAATGAAGAAGCCTCATCCAAAGTGGAAAATATCATGCTCGACATTCTAGCTATTCCACCTCTAGTGGACTAAAGCAGGTAAAAAGGGAGACACGAAAATAGAAAAGACCTTATGAAGGTGTTAGCTGGAACAAGAGAACTTCTGATAGTTATTGCACTGATTCAATCTGGTCTGGTGCTATTTGTCTCTAGTGAAATTAAGCTTCTGCCATGGTATCTGCATCTTTTCCATTCCTTACATTTAATACTAGGGTGTTAGTCTTCACTTTACCATTCCACCACCACTATACATAATACATACAACCCAGATTAATTACCAAACATCTTATCAAGAAATGCCAACATTAACGAACACAGAGCATTTATACTAGTTCAAACTCGTCTTCTTCCAAGTCTGAAACATAATCCTCGTTATTGTGAAGTTTGTGTTCACCGAAATCGAAGCCGTCATCCATTCTAGACCATCGTTTAGGAAGAGAATCATTTATACTGTGAAGTGGTTTTTCACTTGCCATACTTGGAGATCAAGCATAAACGGGCTTGACCAGTCAACGACCACCCATATTCTTGGCCATCAAGAATATTTAAGCTATTAATTTATCTTTTCAACTGCTTAAGACATTAAGTCTATGAAATACATGAAACTAATTTTGCAAGAATTACGAATACCAAATAATACATAATATGTGACTGTATTTTATGAGTTATATTTGTTAATGCCTTGAAAATTATGAGTTTTAAACGTTTCTGAGTTTTAAGTTGGAGAGATATTTCTACTTATAATTATTGTATTATTCCTTTATACTAAATTTTATGTTTTCTCCTTTGAATGTGGACATAGGCTTAAAGTCAAACCATGCAAATTATAAGAATTTAGTCTACTATTATAAGACTTTTCAATTGTGAAATGTGAATTATATTCCAATTGCAAATAACAGTAATTATTATTGTGAACAATATAATTATAATTATGATTATATTAACAATAAAGAAACCACGTTCACAATATAATGCAACTTAAACCCAAACATGATATGACGAACTTCAAATCATCCCTAATTGAAAGATGATCAGGGCTTGACTTGATAGTCCAATTTTGACATAATCAAAATTTGAATTAAATCATTATTATTGTAATTATTTATTTTTATGAATGATGATGAGACAAAATTCAGTAAGTGAAGATAAAGAAGTCGGTGATGACAATGACTGAACATTGACAAGGACTTTGTTTTTAAATTTTGAATAGATTAAGAGTTTTGCTTAATATTTTAGGATAAGATTTTAATTATATTTTAAAAAAATTATTTTTATTTTTATTTTGATGAGAATTCAAAGTTATGTTTAGAAAATATCTATTGATATATAAAATATTACTTTTGAATTATCAATATATGTAGTTTGAATATTTTATAAGAAAATATTTAAATTTGTTTGTAAATAATAATATTAAAGGAAAAACTGTGACAAGTAGTTTCTATTCCCTAAAATTCATACAATAATGATGAAGTTAATCATTAAAGTCGTTAATTTTAATATGTTATTATAACAAGAAATAATTATCATTAATTTTTTTACGTTTATATTGACAATAACCTTTGTAACAAAAAGTTGATAACAAAATTTCTTGTCATAAAAATTACAAATAGTTGTGACCATAATGATAGTTCAGTTTTTATGACAATGTTAAGTAGATACTAACTAATTTAATTTTTATTGACAAAAGTTTTTATCACAAAAAGTAAAATATCGTGTGACAATAAATCATTTCGTTACAGCAAGAGAACAATATTAGTGACTAAACTATGTTTTGTCGCAACAAATATAAAATATTAGTAACCAATATAAGTTTTGTCATAATTACAATTCATTCCTGCCAAAATTACTTTAGCACTAAATTGCATATGCTTTTAGTGAAAAAACTTAGTAATAAATTTTTTTGACACTATTAATAAATTAATAGTGACAATTTAATTGTACAAGATACCAAATTGTCACAATTGCCATTATATTAGTGAGAAAAAATAAATTATTATAGTTAATCCAAACAATAGTGTCAATAAATTATTTTATCACAAAAAATCTCATATTTGTAACGAAATGATAGTTAGTCAAAAAAAACTCGTCACTGTATGTTTAGAAAATATCTATTGATATGTAAAATATTACTTTTTGATTATCAATAAACGTAGTTTGAATAATTTATAAGAAAATATTTAAATTTGATTGCAAATAATAATATTAAAGAAAAAACCGTGACAAGTAGTATCTAGGCCCTAAAATTCATATAATAATGAACAAATTAATCATTAGAGTGGTCAATTTTAATATGTTATTATAACAAGAAATAGTTATCATTAATTTTTTACGTATATATTGACAATAACCTTTGTTAACAAAAAGTTGATGATCAAATGACAACAAAATTTGTTGTCACAAAAATTATGAATAGTAGTGACCATAGTGATAGTTCTATTTTTGTGATAATATTAAGTAGACACTAACTAATTGAATTTTTATTAACAAAAGTTTTCATCACGAAAAGTAAAATATCGTGTGATGGTAAACCATTTCGTCATAGTAAAAGAAAAATATTAGTGACCAAATTATGTTTTGTCACAACAAATAAAAAATATTAGTGATTAATATATGTTTTGTCACAATTACAATTAATTCCCACCAAAATTACTTTAGCGCCAAATTACATATGCTTTTAGTGATAAAAGAAAATTTTACATTATTAATAAATTAATAGTGACAATCTAATTGTAAAAGATACTAAATTGTCACAATTACTATTAAATTAGTGACAAAAAAATCGTCATAGTTGATCCAAACAATAGTGTCAATTAATTGTTTTCATAGAAACCTCATATATGTGACAAAATGATAGTTAGTCACTAAATGTCTTAACTTTTGTAGTGAGATATGAGAAAATAATACTTAGAGACTATAAAAGGAAAAAAGGAAGGCCTAAAAAGAACTAAGGAAAAGTTATTAAGAATGATATGACTAAGTTGGATCTTATCGAGGACTTGGCCCATAATAGAAAAATTTGGCGTACTCTGATACGAGTAAAGGATCTCTCGTAAAAAGGGCATTTGCATTCTTATAGGTTTTATTAAACTTTGTCCTTTGCATTTACTGCATAATACTTACCTCCTAATTAGTTTATCCTAGTTAGTTTAATATTTAGTGTAATTAAGGTAGTGACAGGCCTAGTAGGAGTTACTCTTATCCAAGCCTTTTCTATTATGCATGTTTATCTTACTATTTATTGTTATTCATTGACATATTTTGTACGTACGTTATTTTGTTTTGCGTTACCTTTTTTATTGCTCTTTATTAGTTATTTCAATTTTTGTATGCTTTGCATTTTTTAGTACCTTTTTGAATATATCTGCACATTAATTTATAATTTTGTAGTATCGTCGTGTCGTATTGCATGTGGATCTATAAAAACAACCTCTCTACTAGGTATGAGTAAGGTTGCATACTATTAAACCTCCCCAGATCCCCTCCTCAGTGAGATTTCAACTAGTTGTTGATGATGATGATGGAATTTGTTGCATCTTTTATGTATGAAAGATTAATTTATACTTTGAACAAATTTAAGGCTTTAAGTTGTATTTTTTTACGTACTATTTATGTGATAAAATTTCCCTTACAACTTCTATTATTATATAATTACCTTGTTCTTTTATATACACTATCAGAGCTTGGTTCCACTTCCAGATGGCCAACCTATTACAACCTTCAATTCAAAATTTTTGGGGTACCAGTTACGATGTGTGGAATACCAAAATAAAAACATTATTTTTATCTCAAGAATTATAAGATTTGGTTGAGAATTTGTACAACGAAGATGGAGCAGGAGCTAATAATGTTAGAGAACTTCAAAAGAAAGATGTTAAGGTCTTGTTTCTCATTCAAAAAATAGTGGATAACATTATTTTCTCCTACATTGCTACTACCACAAACTTAAAAGTAGCTTGGGATGTATAGCAAAAAGTCTACCAGGACAATGCAAAAGTGATGACTGTTAAACTTCAAATTCTTTGTAGAAATTTCAAAAGTTTGTTTACGAAAGATGGAGATAGCTTATCTGAATATATTTCCACCATGATTAATATTATTAATCAAATAGAAAATATGAAGATATTTTGAGTAAGCAGATAGTGGTTGAATTTTTTTTCAGAGTTTACCTAAAAAGTATGATCATATTGTGGTTGTAATTTAAAAGTCAAAAGATCTACAACTATTAATTATTGGTGAATTACATGGTTCTCTTTATTGTTATAAAGATATAATGAAGAGATATGATGATAATTATATTGAGAATTCCTTTCGTAGCAAGATGTAGACTTCACAAAATGGAAAAAGTACTAGTGAATCAAGCAGCAAAAGCAACTTTAATAAGTCGCATGATGGACATTCCTCGCATGGAAAAAGAAGAGGTAGAAGTAGTGATTGATCCAACCTGAACAATCGTCAGTTTAGAATCATTAGCAAAGGGGAAAAGGGGAGCCACAAATAATGCTACTATTGTAAGGAATATGGGTACATACAAATGTTATGTAGGCTTAAGGAAAAACAAGCCAACCTAGCCCAAAAGAAAGAGGCAGATGAAAGTGAGAGCGCTTTACTTGTATGTTTTTCAGTTAAAGAACATCTTTCAAAATTTTGACACATCGACAATGGCTATAATAATCACATGACAAATGATTTGCAGCTTTTCATGAATTTGGATGAGTCAGTGACCCATCATATTATAATAGATAATGGAACAATATGTATGAAACAAAGACAAGGTATTATGATGTTGAACTCTCGTGGATTGAATTGTATAGAATGTAATGTATGTTCCTAATTTGAATTCAACTTTTTTAAGTGATGGGAAATTTAAGTTGGATGGTTATTCACTTATTTTTTATGATTCTTCCTACAATGCATTTAAAGTTAAATCAAAGAGAGTCTTACTTGCTATTGTAGTAATGAACAATTTTTTTCCTATACATCCTTATTTCTAATGAAAAACATACATTTAAGGTAACATTGATTAATGATAATTGGTTTTGGTATCATAGATATTGTCATTTGAATTTTAAAATTTTGATTCTCATGTAAAAAAATTATGATTAAAGATGTAAATAAGATATGTGAAAGTTGTGTAGTTAGGAAGCAACATCAGAACTCTTTTCTAAAAGGGCAAGCAAAAAGAGCTTCAAAACCAATCAAGCTAATTTATGTAGACATTTATGGGCCTATGATGATACTTTCCCTCAATAACAACAATTATTTCTTGGCCTTTGTTAATGATTTTAGTTGGATGATACGTATTTACTTTTTCAAGGAAAAATTATAAGCCTTTTTCTATCTTTAAGAAATTCAAAGCAAATATACAGAAGCAAAATGAGCAGCCAATAAAGACCTTGAGAATGTATCATGGAGGAGAGTTTCTCTATAAGGAATTTCATAATTTTTATGAAGAATGTGGGATTTAAAGACAACTAATAACCAATTATACTCTACAATAGGAAAAAAAATGTGGAATGGGAGAATCATAACCTTATAGAGCTGAAAAAAAGCACAGTAAAAACCAAAATTCTTCTAAATAATTTCTGGATAGAAGAATCCATACAACAATGTACATTCTTAATCGATATACTACAATGGCTTTGAGTCAACAAGCGCCATTTGAAGCATGCATGGTTAGAAGCCTAAGGTAACTCATTTCAGAGTTTCTAGTTGCATTGCATTTGTGCACATTCTATCTGAAAAAACAGAAAAATTGGATGATAATAGTAAATATATTTTTGTAGGTTATAGAAATGAAACTAACGGATATTATTTTTATTATCCTTTAAATAAAAATTAATAATAAGTAGTGATTTTGTTTTTATGAGAAAAATATTTAGGATTGGAAAAATATATAATCAATTTTAGGTACATTACTTGAAGACTGTGAATCTCCTTATGCTCATACAAGAGAGAAATATCAAAATAAAGGTTCCAATCTTGCTACACCAAAAAACTCTTAGTCATCTACATCAATAAGAAGTCAATCTAATGTCTTAAACTTGTCCTCACCAAGCTCTTTCTCATTTACCAAGAAAATGAAGATCCTTACAAGAAATTTATTAAAGCACAAAATTGTGTTAGTTTGCTCAAATTAAAGAAATAATCTATTTTGAAGAATCAATCAAGTCTAAGGAGTAACACCCAATAATATATAAGGAAATGGAAACCTTAACAAAGAAACAAGACATGTGAGCTACTTAATCTTTTAGAAGGAAAGGAAGGTGGCTGGCTAAAGTTGATCTATAAGGTCAAGTTTCATGCTAATGGAATCACCCAAAAATACAAACAAGGTTGGTTGCACGTAGATACATATTGCAAAAAGGCATAGACTTTAAATAAACTTTCTCTACAATAGTAAGGTTTGATATAATACACACTATTCTAATTATTGTTTTTAATTTTAATTGC
Source organism: Erythroxylum pelleterianum (assembly GCA_027563865.1). Classification (NCBI taxonomy): domain Eukaryota; kingdom Viridiplantae; phylum Streptophyta; class Magnoliopsida; order Malpighiales; family Erythroxylaceae; genus Erythroxylum; species Erythroxylum pelleterianum. The sequence goes on from JAOQMR010000063.1 coordinate 18,102, forward strand.
AAAGTTTATCAATTTAATATGAAGTCAACATTCCTTTATAAAACCCAAGAGGAAGAAGTTTATCTACAACAATCAAATGGGTATGAGATTATAGGTCATAAAAATAAAGTCTACCAATTGAAAATCTTTTCAGTAGATTTGAAGCAAATGTGATGGGTAATAAAAGTTCAGAGTTAGGATATGTTTAGTTTGGTAGCCAAAAAATTGCCTTTTGTGTTTGGTAACAATTACCAGTTCCAAACACTCCTGAAAGCCTCAGATGACTTAATAAAAAGATCAGGATACAATGGATTGTGTAATTGCAGGCATTATGGAGATAGTATTATACTGATTTTTGTTATTGTTTATCTTCTGTAGATAGGTTGGAGAAGGTGTTCTATGGGAGCAACGTGGGGAGGGAGGCATTGGTGGAGGTGTTTGGGAGTGAGTATGTGCAGAGAATGACATTTCAGAGTTATTTGTATGTTTTTGCTTTTTGTTTGTGGATCTCTATGATAGGCTTTGGTGAGCGGATCGTTTGGTGAGTGGATCAAATCTCAAGAGAAAACTTTGGAGTGATATGATGAAGGAGCACCGGATCTCTGCCAATCCTATCGCCCCTTTCTCTCCTGAAGGTTATGCCCTCTTCTTCGATGAGGTATGTAAACAGACGGTTCTTTTTTTTAAAGGATTGAATAAGAGGTATGTAAACGTTGTTCTCCTTATTTCTTGGTGCTCTCACTCTCTCTTCCTTCTCCGCAACCCCATCTTTTCGGGTATAATTCTTGAATAATCAGTCTCTTCTGCTTTGGTGTTTTCTGGGTTTTGTTGAGTTTTCTGAAATTTATGTTCTTTATGGTTTTTTGCTTTTGATATTAGCTTCTTTGTTTGATTTAGTGTTTAATACTTTCTAGGTTTGATTAGGTTGATCTCTTTGCATATGATACTGTTGGGTTTATGTCAAGATTGAATTTTTATGCTTAATGATCTTATGGTTTCAGTCGTTTTGTGTTCTACATGTTGAGTCAAAGTTGAATTCTTTGATGCTTTATTGATCTCTTATCATCTGGGTATTGGTGCTTTTCTATAGATAAAGAGATGATACATTTCGTTATATTTTAATTTTAAAATATATTTTATTTTTAAAAGTCGAGTTATATTTTATTTATTTATTTATTGTAATTTTATTTACATAATTATTTAGCGTGCCAGTTTTGCTTTTACTTTTTAACCTACATCACTCTTTTGTTATCAAATCTGCATGTGGGTATTATATAGGGGTAAGGCTGCGAACTATCAAACCTTCCCAGATCCTACTTTATTGTGGGACCTCGGATTAGATGTGATGATGATGATGATGAATTGAAAATCTTGTATAGGTTGAAACAAGTGCCCTAGCTTGAATAAAATAATATATGAGAATTTATGTAGAAATGATTTTTATAAAAATCTAAATGAGCCAACTTCGTATATAAAAACTAGAGGTACACCCGAAAGTCTCATTTGTCTTTATATTGATGATTTCATCTACACCAGCAATAATGACATATTATTATAAGAGGATTATTTTAGATAAGTTTGAAATGACTGACTTAGGCTTAATAATTTTCTTCTTGGGTTTAAAAGTCAAGCAATGAGACAAAAAATTTCATTTCTTAAGAAAAATATATTTATGATATTCTTAAAAGATTCAATTTAAAGGATTGCAATCTTGTGAGTTTATGTGTACCAATCGAAAGTTTTGCCTAGATAATGGGAATAAATAAATTAAAGTTCAATTATACAGGAGTTTGATGGGATATTTGCTATATCTCACAAATAGCAGACCAGATATTATGCAAACAACAAGTCTCATTTTAGGTTTATCCACAGTCATAAAAAGAATCATTTCGGTAGTACAAACAAATCTTGAGATATTTGAAAGGAACAAGCCCCTAGGACATATGGTACAAATGCAATAATAACTTGAGGTTATATGGTTTCTCTAACAGTGATTTAGAGGGTTGCATTGGAGATAAGAAGAGTACTACGTGCTTGTTTGGTTCGACTATTGGAAGCTTCAGAAGCTTTTTTTTCACCGCAGAAGTCATTTTAAGCAAAAAATAGTTATTTTTAGTTGAAAATTTCAAAAGTACTTTTACAATAGAAACCGCTTTTTTAAAAGTCAAAATATCAACTTTTTTGGTAGACAGTTTGCGTCACTTCCGTAAATAATGTTTACGACTCCATAAAATAAATCTATGAAAACGAAAGCTTAAAGTCTTTCTGTACTCTTCTCTTTGATTTTCCCTCTCCGTCTCGCAACCGCAAAGCAACTTCTTGTTCTTGTGTAGTCTACGTCACACTCACGGTCCTTCTCTTCGTCTTAACGGAAACCACTCGGTTTTTTCTTCTCCAGATCTTTGGGTACGACGAAAGTACTGCTGTTTCAAATATTTGTCACTTTATTTTCCAAACACTCCCACACATGCTTCACTTGTTGAGTTTCTCTCTTTTCCTGGAGAGGGTGGTTTCGTTTCTGTCTATAATTCAACTTCAACTATAGAGCATGGACACGTATCTTTCAATTTCTGGCGGTCTCCTTAAAAGGATATATTTTTATGTTTAATGGTTTAACAATTTCATGTTTTTTGCTTAAATTTTTGTGAGTAATTTAGCTTTGTTTGCTTTCATGTTCCCATCAAGAATCTAAATTTATCAGTGGGTTTCACTTGTTTCGTCCTTTTCTCTATCAATTTTTCTTTTCCCTTTTTCTCTCCATTTGTTTGGTTATTATTTCTTTTGTCTGTTTGTTTGTGTGTAAAGTGGAGCTTGGGGATTTTTGCAGATAAAGTGAAAGAGAGTATTTTGATAAGGGTTTAATTCAATCTCTGTCTCTGTGTCCGTGTGAAACTAAATTTTTTTTTGAAAGGCAAAGAGCCAATATCATTGATAAAGATAAAAGGATGAGATTACATCCGGAATCGTTTCCCAA
>JAOQMR010000064.1:1833-13049 GCA_027563865.1 Erythroxylum pelleterianum
GTTAAGTGTGAGTAGAAATCTCACATTTGAAAGAAATAGAAGTAGTGAAGGATATATAAGGGGGAAGGACCCATAAACTTAATGTCTTAAGGTTTTAGGTTGAAGTGGTCTTACAGTAACTGGTTTGTCAAGAAATATATGTACCCATATTTTCCGTCGCGGCGCACATTGCATGTCATTGCCCGATATCCCGCCTCTATTTGTCTAAACATAATCCAAGCGGGTTTGATTGCCTTTGGTGTCAAAGCCCACAAGTATATTCCATCACTAGGCCCACGATGTAGATTTCCCATAAAAGTGAGTTTCTCAGATCCAACAAGTAGTATCAGAGTCAATGGTTTGATACGAGATGAGTATGAAGATGGTAGTCAGATCCTATGATTGCTTTCTCACGAAGAAGAGCAAGGAGAATCCTGGTGGGCTCAAAGCAGTAAAGTAAAAGAGCTCTTGGTGACTTCATATAGTCAAGCTACTAAGCAAAAAGACTTTTGTTCGAGGGGGAGTTCAAGCCCAATGTGGAAGTTTATATTTGAGGAGGAGGTTGTTGGAATGTCAAATATGAGTAAGAATCCCACGTTGGAAAGAGATGGAACTAATAAAGGACATATAAATGGAAAGGGCCCGAAAACATAACAATTCATATCCGTGATATATTCCTTCAACTTCTTGAAAAATGACGAGAGAGAAAAAGCCAATTATTGGCTTTCAGTCTCAAAAACTTCTAACAAAGAATAAGTGACACTCTAGAGTGATATGAAATGCGTGCAGATGCAATCGAAAGGCTATCAGGACCTAAACGGATATGACAACTTCGAATAATTATAACTTTTGATCTTAGTGGAATTTTGAGGCTCGTTATGTTAATGGAAAGTTCTTTTCAAGCTGACCTTCTTCTAATTGTGAAAACTGAAAACATGATTATGCCAGTTTTTAAGATCTAAAAGGGAAAGCCAAATAGGTTGTAGCTTATACCGAAGTATCTTTTTTTTTTCAAATCTATTTTGATGTCAAAAAACGGTAAATATTAATTGATACTTACTTAGTTCTTTATTTTTTTTTCTTTTTTTGCACATATTCAAGAGAGTTACATGGATGTTATTCTTTAATAGTTTGAAAGTATTGTAAAATTTGCTTATTTGATGATATTGTGTAATTTTTTATACGTATAAGCAAACTTTAGTTTTTTATTCTTTTTCAAACACTTGATTTTTTCACTTGATCACATTTATATGTCAGTTTGTTGAATTTGATACTTGAATAATAACATAATTAAGAGGTAAATTGATAAAATCAATAATACATAAATTAAGGGAGAGTTAAATATTTATATTTCTTTTACACTAAATAACATTGCTACTCATTTTTTTTCTCAATGTGACAGTACTATACTCTGTTATCATTAAAAAAAATTGAATAAAGGAAATTTAGAATCTGTGTTTTGATGATAACAAATCATGCTTTCCTATAATATTTTATTTTGGTGATTCAAAGAAAGTAAAATTAAATTATTTAAGCATATGAATCAATTGATCTAAAAGATATGCTATGTAGCTAAGTCAAGTATGAAATGACCTAAGAAGCCAAAAGGGAATATTAAAGAACTTTAGACTTTCTTATATTCTTGGACATTTTAATGTTTTAGGAGCTCTTTATGTATAAAACATTTCATATTCAATTTCAATGCACAAGCCTTTTAGTTATGAAAAGGAATTAAAGTTTCGATTTTTAAATAAAAACCTTTTGACCTTTAAAACAAAAATTTGGGAACTTATGAAAGTGAACAAAGAGAAGTTCACCTTATCATTCGTACTTGAAACAATTACAATCGTTAATCTTATCATCATAATCATCCTCATCCTAATGAGCTTCCTTTTTTTGATCCTTCTTCCGCATATAACAAAACTTTTTAATGTGTCCTGACTTATCGCAATAATAGCATGTCTTTATGTATTTGTCACCTTTAGACTTTGAACTATTTTTAGACTTTTCATAACCATTGGGCACTCTACTTTTGTTCCCCCCCTTGGTTTCTATCACGAAATTCTGCATATTGTCAACTTTAATTTCGTTTCTTATAATTTCTTCATTAAACATACTCTCTTTGATTACATCTAAAAAGAGCACACCTTCAAGAGCTGAGTTGCTAATCGTCACCACTGGTGTTTCCCAGCTATCCAGTAACAAACTCAACAAGAACAAAACTTGGAGTTCATCATCAAGAATGGTCTTCATTATAGTCAACTTGTTGATTATGTCCTGGAAATTACTTAGATGCTCCAACACTGATTTCTCAACCTTCAACTTCAAGTTCATAAGCATCTTAATCAGAGAAGCCTAGTTATGAGCAATCTTCCTTTCATACAGACCTTCTAACTTCTTCAATAGCTCAAAAGGATATGTTTCTTGAGACACATGGTTGAATATGCTGACATCAATCCATTGCTTATAATGCCTAAAGTTTTTTGCTTTATCTTTCCGACATCTTTTGAACTTTTGAAGGAATATCATCCTTTACACCTCTATCCACATCAATAGGATCAAAGTGATCCTTGCAATATAGAAGGTCCTTTATCATAGGCCTCCAAATCGAGTGATTTGATGACGTTAACTTGATCATAGAATTGGTTACACCTTCTTTTTTAATGCTCTGATACTACTTGTTGGGAGAAAAATAACATAACTCTCTAAAAAGTCAACTAAATATCAATAACAAGAAACAACTCTTCAAATTGCAGCAGTTTAATAATACGGGAATAAGAAACTAAACGATGAAACAAACACCAAGATTTAACGTGAAAAACTCTCGAATGTAGAGGAAAAAATCACGAGACAAACTAACAAATAAATCCACTAAACTCAATAAGGATTTACAGAAATAGTCGATCTCTCACCCTCCACAACAACAAGTTGTCTCACAAAGTTTCAGGATCGAAACCAAAGTTGATATTAGAATCAACAAAACCTCGAACTAATCTCAAAAACAATGAAACAAAGATAAGAATCTAAACCTCTTTGTCCTCTCTCTATTTTTTTCTCATTTTTGGATGTTGTGACAGTACTCAGTATCTCTTCTCTATCTCATGTATGAAGCAAGGATCTAATGAGCTATTTATAGGCTCCTCTAATTTACAATTCAGAATTCAAACTGAACTAAACTAACTAGATCACATCTTATCCTAATCAGATTAAATCACATTATTCAATAAGATAATATCCATATCTAAATAGAATTCTATCTGATAGGATTTACCCACATCACTATTAACAAGATAAGAGATTATATTTAACTAGGATTGATACATCTCTATCCATGAAGATCTTCGCCATCTTCAGATGATTCTTTTACATGATCTTTATTTTTTAGAGTTGATGATTATCTACTGTAATCTTGTCCATCGCATCATCCAAAATCTCAAAATAGGCCTGGATACTTAACACATTAGTGCTTTGCAAATGCATTCAAGTTTCACCAAAAAGTTCGTGACTATGCTCGAGGTACAATACACTCTCCGGAGAACTCACTTCACTGCGACTTTTATGATCCCATTTTGGGCGTGCTTGCGCTTATTAACGTTTTCTTATGGGCATTTCATTACTTAATATTTTCATTACAAAACTATAAAAGCAACTACTGAAGCGAAGGTCCCGATTTATCCTATATTAATGACTGCCATAAGGATTAGGGTGAAGTTATGGAGAGATTGTCTGATTTTAACATTAGCGCAGATTTCCAGTGTCTAGTCACTATGTCAAGTGGGTGATCCAAGAAGCTCCATGCGACGCCCAATTTTAAGGCATAGTTTATTCAGGCATTTTTGCCCATGTACATCCTTTAACAAGCGACATGATTTTGAAACCAAATTGAGTGAGAAAAATAAATCTCCTACTGCACCCCCTCGGCTACAAACAGAGTGTTTTGTATTTAGACTATGGCCCAATAAAGCACCATCTACGAACAAATGTTTCCTATATCCCCACTGGAGCGAGCTTAGGCTAGTGAAAGTAAGGGCCTTGATAGTAAAATTGAACATTATATTCAAGGCCTTGAGAGTTGGACTTACACGGCATAGCCTATCAGTATCACAATCCTGATTGGACTAAACGCACTAATCAAGCTGGATGGCTGATTTAACGGTAGAAAATGTCCCCAAGTTCATGAACGAAAGAGGCTTTAAGCTTGGCTATGGAAACAAAACTATGATCGAAGGAACCTGAACAAAGTGCATTGAGTGGCAGAAATGTGCTAAAGTTTTGACAGAATTTTTAAACTATATATCAACTGCAACAAGGTGCATGACCGTGGATGAGGGGTAGTGACTTGTAATAATAAGATAAAGATAGAAGATTAAATTATACAATTAAGTCCCGCTGTTAAGCACACGATCTCTACTTAATTGGAAATGAACTTGTTAAATTAAATAAATATAAAATTTGAAGCATGTTTTTAACTTAACATCATTTATATACTAGAAAGCCTCCATATAGTAACTCTACTTACGTTGAATAATTTCATGAATGAAACTTCTTTAAACTTTAATCTCTTCATAAGTGGAATACTCAATATCAAATATGATAACATCCCTTTTTATGTATTCCTTTCTATTTACTGGAGTATCATATAGGCACTAATTATTTATCAACACTTGCACTAGTTACCCTGTGTAGATTAATGCAACTCTTTTCATGTGTAAAGGTGACCAAGACCATGAAACAATGTTATATTAAGAGTTAAGTAAAATTTTTATACCATTATAAATATGGTTATATATGTTTCTTATTACAATTCAAGTGCACTGAGTAAACTCAAGGTCCCTTTAATCAGAATATATTTTAATCTCAAATTAATGGGTTCTATTTAACTAAAATTGTATGATTTAGAATGAGTAAACTCATCATCATATAACTTTAGAGACAAGGTTAAGAATAATATATTTGATATATTTTGGCAAAAGTTGTCACCTAACGGTACTAAAAATCACGTAAAATGTAATTGAAAAGTTATTTTCTACCTAATTTATTTTAACTAACTACACTTTTCCTGAACATAATTCTTGCAAGCGAGAGCTCTTGCTTAATGTACCCTGAAAAAGGGTATAGTAACAAAATTGATCATTGCCTTTTATAGAATCAAAACATCATTGTACTAACATGTCTAAAAGCTGTTCAATCAGTGACTACATTGTTATCGGTACTTAAAGCACACAGTACCAAAAACAGTTTAAAACGTAACTTCAAAGGCACATCGTACAAGATCGCATGTCTGTGTTAAGGCCACTTTTGATACTGAAATTTGGAGACCCACAATATGATTCTGCTATATTTATCGTGGAAAGGATTTGTAAAAGCCAAGGTTTACGCAATGCCCCTTGCCACTACCACTGGTCGTTAAATCCTTTTCATGCCTCCTAACTTGTGGTCCCTAACTAGTCTATAAATAAAAGAATAGGTATAGATACACACTGCCGTGGTAGATTTCACGTTTCCTTAAAAGTAGAATCCTTCGGCTTGATCCCTCAAAAGTGTACAGGAGAACTTGTATACGAACAGTTTCGAAATGATAAAAACTTGTCATGTAAAAGGTAACATTGTACTATGCTACAATACTTGCTTGATGGATTCCATATAAAACCATTTCGGACTGAATTGCCCTATCGATTAGTTCCATTTACTAAAAGCAAATTCAGTTATATGTGATATTATTGGTTCAGTCAATCCAGTTTCATATTAGTTGGCTAGTTAGTTTCCAATGCTTGGAATATATTACCTCTCTGAATAAGTCAAACGAGATTGTGTATGTTTGACTTAATTTATTCATAATATTGGATTGGTCCTCAATAGATGCCACTGTCACCTTGACTACAAGAATATGATCTTCCCAAATGGAAGCAGTTAATTCATATCAGAAGGTAAATTCCATTCTAAACGAGACATCTTTTCTTGGCGGATGCTCTCCATGCCGTACACAATTTGTCAAGGATAAAGTGGATATATTATAATAAAGAGAGGTACATCCATGTCAGCAAATACAAGCTTATATATAATCAAGGATAGCATATTTTAACCTAAAAGTTCGAAGATATATAATAGATTACCATTAAACATAATTTACTTTATTCTTATATTTTTTTTTGATATGGGACAATTTTATTTATAAATGTTTATATTTTATCCCTGATGATCGTTTATCATACTTAAATTCATGTATTTCTAATCATTGAGTTTAATCAACTTAATTATGATATCAACAAAAAGTTTCAATGATATTTGGAAAGAAATTGGATTATATTCAAATGAACTCGCACATAATTAAGAATACTACATTTCAACATAAATCTTAAGATGATAGATTAATGTGGAAACTTACATTTGTTTAAATTTCACTTCAATTTTATGTTCATCTTTAGAATTAGAACACTTCACTTATAAATAATGAAGAAGAAAATTGCGATTGCTTTATTCTTAAGGTGGCATAGCCCTGGAAACTTAAAATGACAAACCATGCATTTTACGGAATGCATTGTGCCACATCTGCTACTTTAGGAATGTATCCATGTCTAAATGAATGTAAAAGTAATCCTTATTATAAAAACAAGCATGTATAATAAATTGTAGTCAAAGTAATTATTATTTTAATAAATATTTAACATATATTATAAAATTAAAGTATGAGATAAAGTATTTTTATTTATACTTATAAGAAAGTTATCATATTTAGCTAATATGTATTCTTATGATAACATTACAGTAACTATTTGTTTACATATATGTATTATTAAAAGGTGAGTTTAATTTTAAGATTACAAAATATTAAATTTTTATTGTAATAATTTAAACATAGAGATAGAGTCGAGAAAGAGTAAACTCTAGCCCACCTTTCTCGTTAGTGTTGCTTCCCTTTCTAACTATTATACAGTTCAAAAATCAGTTACCTTTTAAGATAATAGAGCAGAACCTTCCTATTAGGCCTCGACCTTCACCGAAATATCTTGATTTAGGCATGTTTCCCCTTTTACCTTACAATAGATGCAGGATTCATGCTTTTCTACCCCAAAGTCTCCTCTAGGCCTTATCAAACCAATCAACAAGAACATTTATATACCATTATTACAAAAGACCACAACTGTAGGTGCTTTAGCTCCTCCAAATCCTATTACCGTGGCCTTAAATGCATTCTTGATTTTAGAGTATACCCCAAACTCAACTTCAACTCCAAAACCTTCAAATGGCAAGTTTGCATAGCCTAATCCTAGGCTTCTTGTAGAGCCTAACTTGTCATAAGAGTCAAGACTTCCATCCGCGTTGGACTTTCTACCCTTAAAGAAGCTAATTACTTCCATATGATACCATTGAAGAAATCTAGAAAACAAGTCATAGGTGATCAAGTTTAACAAGACAATCTAAAATATTCCCCCAATCAAGGTCATGGATAGGATTCCATAGTTTTTCCACCTTTAGAAGTGCTAAAAATTGGGGTCATAAGATGGAAATCATCCCTTGTAGGTTCCTTCATAGGAAAGAAGCTTCCTTTCTCCCTAGCGCTCAAATGTTTTGAAGCCAACTGAGGACAAAATAGTTTAGAGAATACTCATTAATGAAGGTGACTACTTCATCCTCAGGTTTGATAATGAGAAGAGCATGCTTAGAATATTGGAAATGAAGTCTTGTCACATTCAAGGTAAAGCCCTATTGATGAAAACCAAAGATGTCTTTAAATAAAAATAATATAAGAAATTTGCCTATATGGATTAATCTCCACAATATCCCTTTTAAATATTGGTCAACTATTAGATTCAGTAATCTAGTAGGTTCCATGTGTAGGTATTTATGCCTAGATAAAAACACAACTAGCTTAAGAAGAATTGGATATGCAAGAATTTGAATAGAAGTGGGTAGTTAAAAGCTACCTGATACACTGAAGGTGATGAGACTAAACGAGCAAGGGGGTTGATGGAATCAGAAGCTAAACTCTCATTTAATGGAAGCCTAATCCTAGAAAAAGAAAGAGTATATGAAGCCCACAAGGTAGGATTCTTAACCTTGATGATATATCTAAATTAGCTATAAATGAAAATAAAAGAAGGGACACTCAAGATACTCGAAAGAATGAGAAAAATGCAAACCCTATAAAGAGACTGGATAATGGGGAATATAATAAAAAGGTGGAAGAAAATATTATCTGCTCCACACAAACAATGGTAACACTTGAGGAAGCAAAATACCAATAAAAGGAGATAACACAAGCTGATAAAGAAATAACACCACCAGAAGAAAATGTCAATACTTATAGAGTTATGGAAGAGAAAAAGTAAATAGATGATAATCTCATTATTGATACCCACCACAATGAATAAGGAGGAGAGAGGCCACTAGGTGAGAAATTGTTATCCTTTATTCTCTAACCCCTAATAGAGAATTAGGGTAAAAAGGAGAGAGGCCTTTAGTTGAGAAGTAAAGGAGCTTTAAAATAATTCAAGTACCATAACCATGAGGAAAATATGAAGAAAATAATAGAGAAAATGGCCTCAAACCCTTAGCTCTCATTAATGATTATTGCCTGGAATGTCAAAAGCATGAATTACCCCAAACATAATAAATAGTTGAAGATTATTTATTGTTAGAAAACTCTAGATTGTTGGACTTTTGGAAAATAGGGTAAAGAAAAGGAAGATCAAAAGTGCTTTCAAATGTTTGATATGGAATGGACAATAACTACAAACAATCAACAATGTCTTAATGGGAGAATTCTAGTAGCTTTTAACCTGAAGATCTTCAGGATTCAACAAACCATAATCAATGACGAAATGATTCATCTATTGGTTAGTGCAAATACATGATCTGGAAATATTGTAGTTACTTTGATATATAGAGCTAACCATAAGTTCTAAAGGTCCTCACTTTGGAGTAGCATTTAAAGTCTAAGAAACTCTATTAACTAAACTTAAATTACCCTAGGGGATTTCAATAGTATTGCACTAGTATAAGAGGTGTAAGGGGGCTAGATAATTATTAAAACAAAGAATGGAGATATTGTTAATTGCATCATTGATGCTAATCTCTCAGACCTAAAATATGAAGGAACTTACTTTACTGGAATAATAAACATGGGGGAAGTTAGCTTATAAGGAAAAATTTTGGATAGAGATGTGGTCAATCCTTAATGGCTTTTAACGTTCAGTAGGGGTAGAGCTTTATATAGTTTTCCTTTATGCTTAAATTACACACATATCAAGGTTCTTCTGAAGTTAAGAAAAAAAAGGAAAAGAGTTCATTTTAGGCTCAACAACCTAATGGTGAACATAAAAGGGGTTTTAAGAGGTTATCAAGAAAGGCTTAGGTACGGAAGTGAAAAGGGTTTAAATCCTAACTAGGAAACTCCATGTATTGAAGGAAGAGCTTAAAAAACTCCATTTGGAAAAGGTCAATAATACAAACTTTAGGATAAAAGCACCAGCTTCTTCTATAATGCCATTCTAAACATAAAGGACTCAAACAAAATTTGATTCTTGGAAAATCCAAATGGGGAAAGCATTAAAGACCAGGAGAAGATTAATGAATTAGCATTTAACCACTTCAAGAACTTAATAGGTAATTCTAATAGCAGTGCTTATCTATACAGGTACTAAATGAATTCCTTTCTAATTATATCACTCATCAACAAAATGAGGTGTTTGAGCCTTTCAATGATGAAGAAATAAAACAAGTATTATTTGAGATCAATATTGATAAAGAGCCTAGTATAAATGTCCTAAATTCTTTTATTATAAATACTAGAGCCTAATAGGTAACTTGATCACTAAAGTCATCTTTTAATTCCTTGATAGTGGTAAAATGTTCAGGTAACTCAGCAAATCCTTTATATGTCTCATTCTAAAGAAATTGAATGCAAGTACACTTTATGATTATAGACCAATTTCCTATTGCAATGTAATTTATAAGGTAATTTTTAGGCTGCATGTTGAAAGGTTAAAGGTTGCTCTTAAGATAATCATTAGCTCTACACAAAGTGCTTTTATCCAAGGGAGGAGCATAGGTGACAACTTATTAATATTATAGGAGTTACTCAAGGATTACAAAAGTAAAAAGATCTTGAGGAATTGTGCTTTAAAGATAGAATTTTATAAAGCCTTTGATTCGTTGATTTGGAACTTATCCTGGAAGGCATTTGACTTTTCTAGCCGCTTTATTAATTAGATTGCCTAATGCTTCTCTACTACTTTTTATGCAATTATTGTCAACGGTGAACTTACAAACTACTTTCAAAGAGCTAGAGGACTTAAACAAAGGGATCTTTTATTCCTAACTTATTCTTAATGTGTATAGAAGTTCTTACTAGGCTCCTCACTCAAAAGACTAATAATTATAGGGAGTTTAAGTTCTAACAAAAATGTAAAAATCTAGAGTTCTTCCAACACTCATTTGTTAATCATTTATTGTTATTGTTGATTGGTGTTAATTCATACTTGGTCAAGATCTTTATTGATTCAATGCTCCTATTTGGCAAATGGTCAGGCCTCCTATTAACGTAAATAAAGATTGGCAATAATACACATATCTAGTTTTGGTTTGATAATTTGAACCATCTTGGACACTCTTCAAGCTACAAAGATTGGAAGGCCTAAAAGGGAATTATTTCACTTTTAGCTAAGTGGAAGAATTCATAGTGGAAGGAAAATGGTACTGTAGGTACCGAGGTTTTGAAACCATAATGATGAATGCTCCCACCCGTAAGCTTAGTTTAGAGGAGGAGAACAAAATCTCCTAGAAAAGACATGTCTCAAAACAATTTACCAACAAACCATATTTTGAAATGCTCAGGACTCATATGAAAAAAGTACCATGGAAAAGGCTAGTATGGTTTAATAATAACTCTCCTAAATCCTCATTAAATTTATAGACTGTTATTAAGTAAAAACTCTAAAAGGTATGGAATTGTGTAATAACCTCTGTAAGCTTTGAATTTAGGATCAAAATCTCAAGATCATCTCTTGATTAATTGTCATTATGTTATTAGCTTCTGGAACTATTCTTGTAGCAAATGTAGACTACAATGGTCTGGAAATAACCGGACACAAGTTATCCTTTGGGTGATGCATACAAATTTCATACATGAAGGAGATAATACCTTGCTCAAGCTAGTGTTTGTTGGACCAATGGTGGTTGACAAATTTAATTCCACTTATGTTTTGATAATAACAAAATGTATAGAATTGGTTAAG